>JAIPRK010000579.1:0-171427 GCA_025469195.1 Chaitophorus viminalis | reverse complement strand
AAAAAAGAAAGAAAATTTCGTATTGTTTTGATCGACTTATATTAATTTTGAAAAGTGATTTGTATTCGTTGGTCTATTTTCTAGGTTTGTTCGGAAATAGATTTACGATTTTATTTTTAGTTAATAGGGTATTATGCATAGTAAATTTATTTTATTTTCAAAAAAAAACTTATATTTTGACTAAATTTTAGATAGTCACAAAATTAAAAAAACAAAAATTCACTTCCGAGCAAACCTAGAATAAATAAGCACAAATCATATGTAGTTTTCAAAATTAAAATCGAGCAACTTGAAGTATGTTTATTTTTCTTTTGCTTATTGGTATAAATGCATGGGATATAAAAGTTGCTCCAGCCCCCTTAAAACTAGATAAACCAATATAAATTTTATTATAAATAAGTGTTTTTGGTAAATTTAATTGCCTTTATGTTTTTAAGGTATTTTGCTTATTATAGTTATTTTCTTTCTTCAAAATGTATACATCATAAATAAATAGACAAACTTTATGATTTTATATAATTTTTATTTCATTTCATTAATGTTTTTTGGAAGTTTTTACTAATAAAAACTGATAAAATAATTAACGGTTTAATATATTTTATTCCTTTAAAAGCAATCAAAACTACGTACATACTCGTTTTACGCGATTTTTCATCAGCAAATTTTCGGAAATAATCAAATATAATACAACATTTTTAATTATTTTACTTGTGATCTTAGGCTAGAACAATATTATGTATTGTTATACATGAATACATGTTCATAATTTTTTTTATTACACTTCAATATTTTTGACGTTATGTTAGTCCTGAAAGTCATAGGTACTTTTGTTTTTTCTTAAATTTACTAAGGAGTTGTACTAATTATTAGTGAAATTTTTGTTGTAGTGATTTTCAAATCATTTATAGTCACTGAAAAATATACAAAGACACAAAGAGTTACATTGTGAAATATCCCAATGTATTCAGTAAGTAATGGATTATGAATTTCTGTAAGTAAAAAATATTCCGCTGCTTACAGTTAAAATAGCTTTCATTCGTTTTATTTTAGTTTAAGAACATTATTATTATTATTTAGTTTATCAATAAGTCAGTTAGAGTATTACGCATTTAGGTATAATTGTAATTTATACTACTGTGTCAAATTTCTATTTTATTCAAGTAAATATAAATATGTATGTATTCATTCTATTGAATTAGTATAATATTTTGGATATTAGATTAATTATAAAAAAACAATTTAAACCCAGTTTTTAAATTTAAAATGATTATTTGTCCATATATTTTTATTTTTTATAATTTATGTATAAACATTTATTTTTAAAGTATAATCATACTTTATAAATTTAGTAATTTTTTTTGAAATATAAAAATATAAATATAATTTTTTTATTCTATCTGCACATAGAATGGATAGTACTATGTATAGTAATTTTAGAATTTTTCCTTTGTTATAAGAAGAAAAATATTATGAGTTTGTAAAACAAAAAAAAAAACAGTAAAATTGATGGGATGTTATAAGATCTTAGTTTTTTTTTAACTCGAGGCCACTTCTTTAGTTGGCCAAATGGCTACCAACAAGTTATTACTTATCAGTTATAACTTATAAGATGTAACTTAAAATTTGTTTAGGAATATTTAAAGTTTTACGAGCATACACTAAAACCCGAGTGTCACTGAAAATCGTTTATTTGAATTCAACGATTCTGGATACGCCATAGCTTTCAATTTAAAAGTCAGCTATTTCAGTACCTCACTAAACCCCTGTATCAGCTGACTCTCTAAAACTGTTTTTATAATAATATTATATTTATGAGGACGTTCGACTCGATGATACTTAAGACTTAAATAATATCTAAAATAATAATGGTAAAAGAAAGTGAAGTGCGTTCATAAACTAAAAATGAAAATTTACATTATAAAGTACAAAAATAATAAATTGTATTTAATGTCTTGAAGTCTCGATTGTATATTATATTCTACACGATTCATAGGTAGGTATGTAATGAAAGCCGTTCATGGATGGGTTCATGTAATACACATTCTTTTTTATCTTTTATTATCCACGTTGTCTACGTCATAAAAAAATCCTTTGCAAAATAACACGTCTGTGTTTTCGGGAAGTACTTTAACATTTAATAATATATTTTTTTACTCAGATCCGGGTGACCTTCAAAATTTTAAATGTTTATTTTAGTATCGGAAAAAAGAAACAATACGTACATAAAAAAAATGAATGACAAGCTGAGCCATGGATAATCGAAGAAACTCATAGGTCTCTAAAAACTAATGGATGAAAGCGAAATCTGCCGTATAAATTTATCAGGTATAATAAACTGAAAAACAACACATTGCTTGCTCATAAGATGGACAGAGCTGAACAAATAATAATGTTAAAAGAATGATGAAAAAAAAAGTTAAAAAAAGACTGTTTCCACGGTGAATACGATTCGAAACACTTTTTAGATCAACTTGAGTCAATTCATCACACACGTATACATTATTATTATTGTTAAAAGTATTGTCTATTTAAGTGAAGAAATTTTTAGCCATACGAAGTCTGCGTTTATAATTATTATTATTATAGGATTCTTATATTGTATCATTGAAAACATAACGTTATTTTACAATTGACATGAAAATATATAAAAACTACTCATTGAATAAATCCCGTTGTTTTAATATTTCATAATATTATCAAGCATTTTTTTACTCTATAATTTTTTATTCTTTTTACTATAAAATAATTATTATGGGTCAAAAATATGAGACACCAGTTTTAATTTGTTCCGCAAAATTTCTTTTCTAGTATACACCATTACAGCGTTCTTAAATGCGTAATATGATAATAAGAATTTTCCTAAATTATTATTATTGAAAATTAACTGCTGAACTATTTTAGATCTAGCCAACCGAAAAATAATTAAGAAAATTGAGCTTATTGTTAGTATTTAAATTATATAATTCACAATCCATTAAATGCCAAAATAACAACAATATGATCATTAAAAAACTATTCATTTTTATGTTTTTATTGGACAGTATATCTATACAACTAATACACGTAATTTAAAGAAAGTTAATGACTAAGAGTAGAACTATTCATTATTATTGAATTAATTAATTAATTAATTTAATGAAAGTACAGTTTATGGAAGTTTATACGATTGCAAATGTTACTAAAACTAAATGCGCACTAAACGTAATAAATTAATAATAAATTTCCGTCATCGTTTGTTCTAAAACGTATGAAAAAATTACAAAAAGTAATGGTTTTTATCTAGCTTGCACTTATATAAGACGATATATTATGATTGTTTGAAATTCATATTCTCATAACGAATAAGAAATTTGAGGTAAATTTGTGTTAAAATAATCTTGCATCAAAATAAAACCATCGTCATAATGTTTCCATTGAGAACGTTTAGTATATTAACCAGTATTATACAATATAATATAGAATTATGTAAATAAACAATTAATTGAAAAAATATCAAAATAATATATCCAACGTACAATCAACGTTATTTACAACTTAAGATTAAAAATAATAAATATTATTAAACGGTATTATGAAATCGGTGTCGGATGAAAAGATTGTACAGCATGATGTGTTTTAAAATCGATAACTTTGCCTATACATGACTATCACGAGCAAAGAACGTTTTTTGTAAACATTTTCAATCAGAGAAAATAAGATTTGGACGTTGATGTGGGGGTGCAATTAGTGTTTACGCATCTAATAAACACAAGTGCACTTGATTTTTTGACATGTTTTCTTTGAAAAAGATTGCAGTAAACGGACGTCGAAACGATTCGTTTCATTCACAATAATGATATCACGGGACTGGCTGTGTGTTCAAGTTTGACACTACATAATCGAGAAACGGCAAACGCTACTGGAGGGGGAGGGAGGGGGCAAAAAAAATTATATTTATACATAAGTACGCGACATCACGTGACTACGATTCGTTTGGGAAGTTTCGCAGTGGTCTTGTCACCGAACTCGGGCGACTTTTCCTCGCGTTTCGTCTCGGCGCTGTTTTCGCTACGGTCGTCCGAGTTTTCTCCGGACGCGCCCGAACCGTGGCTAACCTTGTCCTCTAACGGTTGTTGCGCCGCCGCCGCTGCTGCCGCCGCCGCCGCCGCTACCGCCGACCCGGTCGCTGTGGTATGTTGCACGTTCGCCGACCCGGAACCTTGGTACGATGTGGACGATTGGTACGACGCGGACGACGGTAACGACGACGACTGGGACGGCAGGGACTGGGATGACTTTTGCTGCGAGTACTGATGTTGGTTGTGGTGGTAGTGGTGCGGCTGCTGATGTTGCTGCTGTTGCTTCTGGAGCGGTTCGTGGGATCGGTGAAACAGTTGCGCGCCGGGGAACCTGCCGAGCCCGATGCCACCGCCGCCTAGACCGGACGGGAAACCGGCGACGAGGGGTGGTCCACGGGGATGCGGGACGAAACCGGGCAAGAACTGAGCGGGTGGCGGCAGGTGATGGATCTGCGGGTGAAAACCGGTGAAGACGGGTGACTGCTGTTGCGGGGGTGGAGGTGGAGGTGACGGTGGTGTGCTGGCCGACGAAGGGACCAGCACCAGGGTCTGATACGGGGCACCCGGTTGACCGGACGAGGGTATGAGCAACATGATCGGTTGGGCCACGGACGCGGACGTGGACGGCGGGTAAAACGACGGCTGGTGAGCCGGCTGGTGGTGGACGGCGGTGGCGGCGTTTGGCCCCAGCTCGAAGCTCTGGTAGTGTTTCGGCTGTTTGATCAGATGGTACGGTGGCGGTTGTACCAGATGTTTACCGCCGCCGCCGCCACCTCCGCCGAAATATTCGTATTGCACCTTACCGATGGTCTCGTAGCCGATTGGTTGCTGCTGCTGCTGCTGTTGTTGTTGCTGCTGGCTCTTGTAGTCAGACAGCGGATGGTGTTTGGACGACGGCGAGGGCGAGAACAGGTCCTCGGCCGAGTAAAGCGATTCGGACTGCTGCGAGTTCTGTACGAACTGCGACGACGGATACACGGGCCGGTTGAGCGCCGGATGGTTGGCCGGAAAGACGAATCGGTACGGAAACCCGGTGGCCGCGGCCTGCGGCTGAACATTCGTCGTGGGCCCGAACATAGATGAAGCACGTGACTGCAACCGCTCCGGGAAATACGAGTCGGTGGCGACTGCAGCGGTGCCACGTGACCGGTCGTCGGCCCGTATGTAGTGCACCCGTGTCTTGACGTTGCACGCGGCGAACGCGGTTGTCGCCCAAAAACACACCTGAAACGGTTAAACTTATTATTAGTACCGTACGTATCCCCGTTTCCTGCTGCCCACCCACAGGCACCAATAGGTTATAGTTTATAGAACACTGGTTTGCTGGAAATCGTCGAACTGTTCAACGTACCTAAAGACAATCGTCCAAATCGTACTTGACAAGGAAAAATGTAATAATAATATAACATACTTGAGACTTGAGAGTGTAGTTTAATATTTTAGTACAATTTTTCTCCGGATCCAAGAGTACCATAAGCACGTAAATATACCTTCAACTACTGTTTACCCCGACTGAATTGGAACATTAATTTTTTCAGACCCAAGTACAATTTGTCACAAATAAGCCCAATTCAACATTACCAGTTTACCACTACTATCTGACTATTTTCAATGTAACGCTATAATCATATACTTCTAATTTGGAATAAATTATTTAATTGTAAGAAATAATACAATTGCCATGAAGGGTTTTCAATTAATCAAATGTTTTATATAAGTACTGCTTGTTTTCTATTCAAAAAGGAAAGACGTAAGCTAATAATACTATTTAGCTGTTTCTGCTATCTGATGAAAAGCTATATACGAGTAAAATGTACAAAATATACAACTATTATGGTCATAGCTATTGGAAAAATTCAACATTTTATTTTAAGTTTTAATACATAATCTTAGCACTCATTGTACTTTCACCCAATAATCTCCTCGTTCGGGGTTGACAAGGGTTTTGGATGTGTAATTATTAATTTATAATAATACATTTATCTTGTTTACCATTTTACGTTAGGGAAAATATTTATAATCTTGAACGGTATGCAAGTGGTAAATACAATGAATGGTTTACCGTCACAAATTAGTTACTATTCACAATATCTGTTTGAACTTTTGGTGTGCGCGCTGGTGCGTCTACGGTCCTAATAATGTATCAAAACGATTCGTTTCACCGACAACAATTTATTATAATTATTGTTTTGAGGCATAAATTCATCAGTCAATTTGATTTAGTACACAAATCCACGCCGTCTAATTTTCAAGTTAAACGTATAAAATCTTTAAAACTAATGGTTTAATAATTAGACACGATGAATTCGTAAGCCGATACGAATCATTGGCGTGTTATAAATATTGGGGAAAGTAGATTGCATTATTGTATTACAAGCCATTGTGGCGTGTTCGTGTGATTTAAGACTAAATCATAATCATTACTAGGTAGGGCGGAAGAATAATGTCGACTAGAAATTCGATAAAGAAAACCAAAAATGACAAGCAAAAATGGTAAAGACTCTTTACAATAATTAATCCAATCGCTATTGTTTTTCTTTATAGTAATACATTAACTATTACTTGCTTTATTTTTTCACATTATCATTTCACACTTGCGCTTTATTAAATATTATACTACGGTCATTGGCGTAGTTTACTAGGGGGCAGGTTGGGCTACAGCTCCCTCAGAACCTTTCGTAGCCCCCTAAAATTAACCTTTTAATTGCTACCTAGGTGTCATATCCCAATTATATTAATTTCAATTTCAATTGTATTTTTTTTTCGATAAATTATTGTTATATATTTGTATTTATTTTTTCAAAATAATTATGACGTATATAATACTTGGAATATACCTATACAATAATAAAATATAATTAATCACTATACGTCTATAGTCTGTACTGCATGTAGATTGGCCGACTATTTACGGCGCGACGCCGACATAGATTTACTATAATATTATGTTATATAATTAAACTACGTTTAACTTGAGTTATTATTATAATAAAATATAAAATAATTAATAAATTATTACTTTTATATTTGTTATTATTTATTTCTCATAAATAAAATGGCGTTACCGATTAATTAGTAAATTAAAAAATATATATATCTTGGGGCAAAACCCCCATAGAAAAATGTTTCAAACTACGCCCACACAGTTAATATTATTTGTGATTTTGATATATTAATCCATTTTAACCAACTTACTCTTCAAAATTGTATAAAAACAGTATTCCTGCTTATTTTTACAGAGTAAATAATTTATCTATAAAATGTTTTATTTATAAAAGGTGGAATCTGGCGGATTATAATTGTGATTTTACAATGTCAGGTTTTTGTCATAAGAGAAAATTGCTCTTTTTAATAATATACTCTTTATATGTAGTTTTATTCAACTGGATGTCTGTAGTTCTTTAGAATGAACATTAATAATTATTATTAACAAATATGATGTACATTTGTTCTATGTATATTAGCTGATTTGTTGATATATTATTTATTTATAACATTTCTATTAAAATACCAGAATTTGTAAATCATTTTATGGTTTTGTTATTTCCATCGTTTATTTTTACTCAGAATATGTAATTATTATAGTATAATTTCTATTTTTCTGACAGTCTAAATTCTTGATATTTAATCAAGTCATGATGAGTAAATATTATTAAAATTTCGGTGAATTTTTAAAGGTTGCAATTTTAAATCTCGAGTTTCAACTAGACAATTTATTCGAACGCATTGAACATATTTATGTTAGATTTCTAAAGATTAAATACATATCTACTTTTAATAATTTATGAAGTCGTTTTATTTTGAATAGGTATTAAAATTATAATTTAGTGAACCAAAGACCACTTGCAATCGTGGAATTGTAAATTTTTCATAATATGCATTATGCATTTATGCATTTATGCACTAAAAAAGTTAATCAACTCAATGAAAAATCTCGTTGTGTTCTATACTAAACATCACGATTTAATAGTTATATTTAGATAATAATGATTTTTGAGTGAAGACTCATCTGTGTTATATTCGTATAACTAATATTTAACATTATAGGTGCCACCTCTATTACTGAATTATACTAATTTAGCTACAGACTTAGCGATAAAACGATCTTTAAATTCATATAAAATGCATTTACTTACTGCAAACGTAGACAACATGTTGACAGTGAGGATTTTCCGCGACCACTCTCTACACACTATTGGAGCCGGGAAACGTGCGAAAATGACCAAGGCTACATCGCCGCGATGTATTTCCTTCGCATCCACATGGGAAATGGAAAGAGGGGGATGTGCTCAAATAATACAAATTGTTAGTGATTTAAATCGCTTTCATTCAGGCGAGCAATGGGGAAACAACTTCATGATCTTTATTATTCCCCACCGTTATATTTGCTAACATAATTAAATAGGTTCACGGATCGTGCAAGATAAACGCGTTAAATCACGGGCAATGTCATTTCTACCACTAAATGTACTTATTACCACTGTTGATTTTTGTGCACATATCAATTCGAGTAAATTTATTCAATACAACACTTATAAAGTATAATATTAAGTATTATCCACTCATTTAAAATATCTTTCGCTCGATCAATAATAATTGGTTTAGATAAATAGAGTATTAGATAACATATTACTATTATGAAACAGTATGTTAATTTACCGCGTCGTCGTTAGCTTAAGTTATGTGGTCTAATCTGTAACAAGTTAAATATTGGTTATTTATTCTCATTTAAAAATATCCCACTTAAAAATATATAAATTGACAAATATTTTTAATGTCAAAAATAGCATCAAGAGTCATTTCTGGATACTATCATGTATTTTATTTTATGGTGATTAATCAGCTTATGTTAATTATTATTTCAAGGGATAGCAGCTTGGTTAAACTTTATCGGCCGTTAAGTGCTTGGATAAACAGAAAAACAGTATATTATACTATGACATTTTTATATTTTTATGAGCTTAATAATTATACAAACTTAAGGCTAAGGCCTAAATATATTATTAAGGTACGTATATTAATCTGTACTATGAAGATTATCTACTATGGTATTTTTGGTATTATAAAATACAATGGATTTAATACATTCAAGTATTCACTATATATATTAATTACTTTAAATCATAAGATCGTGCAAAGCGGAAGTTGTGTCGGTTTCAAAGTTGTCTGCTGAAAACACTCCAAAGATCAGTAAAATTATAACATATTTCGAAATAATATAAATCGACGCAACATTATTTTTAAATTGTATAATATTATTCAGGTTAAGTAGCCACCATGAATTAATTTCAATATTAACAATACTTATTCGTAGTTGATAATTTATGGTTTATAATCTGTATTTATATCTTTTTTGTTATATTACAATTTAAAATTGATTTCGATATATTTTCCCATTACGAAACATAAATACTTATTTAAAATTTATAAATTATTGCTGTTAACATAACAAAGTAAGATTGTTAAATGCAAATATAAAAAATTGGTCATCCATGATTGAAACTTATACAAATTGGTAAATGGATCGCAAAAAAAAAATCAAGCTGAATTATATAATAAGATTATATTTCAATAGATCGTCTAATTTACTGTCAATTTAAATACACATTAATTAATAAATAATAATAGAACTTTAATATTTTATCTTTTTTTTCACTAGAGTCTTAAAACATTCCTCTTCGATGACATCTCAGAGCATTGGAATCAAGTCAAGCATTTAATAAAACGGTAAATATAATAACTTTCAATATATTTCCCAATAATTGAGCACTGGATTTACCATCAATATACTTTAAACGTCAATTGAATACATTTGATACGTTTTTATTATCATTACCTTACCTGTATTATAACAGTTATAATAATATACTGATTTTTACTTAATATTAATAATAATAATAATAAATAATATATGTGTAACTAATAACTAACAAGAATAAAAAATACAATATTGCATGTTCATTATAATAAAATTTCTCTTTCAAAAATCATTGCTAATACCTATAATTAAATAAATAGTGAAATAAAAACACGTAGGACAAATAACGGAGAAAAAATATAACAATAAAAACAATGTATGACATTACATTGTTAATGAAGTTTTAGATCGACTAAACGCTACTTAATACACTTTATCATAGTTAGGATTAAGAACCATAAACACATACACTATACACTTCTTGACCGACAGCCGGTACCAAATATTATATCCAGTGGAAATGTTTCTAATATAACATTAATTTAATTAACTCGTTAAGATAAACATTAAGATATTCTAAATAAATAGTTTAGGGGCTAATATCATATAGCATTTCTTCGTAACTTAAGTTTGCATTAAAGAAAAATTCAACGAAATATTTCAACAATTGCTTATAAACCGACCATTTTAACCAGGATACAACATTAACATAAGAGGAAGTGAAAAAGAAAAGGCATTGTTTACGTAGAACATACAATCACTTTATTTGAAAAAGATATATTACTCAAACAAAAAAAAATTAAACAAATAGGTAATATAATTATTTTCTTATGACGTAATTTAGATTTTTGCAACCGGAACAATGAGCGTAAATACACGTCTTATCCATCATCGTATTAGGTAGTTCTTTTGTTATTCGATTAAAGATTACCGACGGTAATTTTATTATACAAATAAAATTATGTGTATCAAGGACTATTTTAAGTGTTTGCCGACGTTTATGAATAACGTAATTGTTATGTATAGAGTTTCAACACCTCAAAAAACAAAATTCTTATATTTTATGAAAAAAAAAAAAATATTGAATACATACCAATACTTTTTTTTAAATACCAACACATAATTTGACAGACAACACATTCGTCATTTAACACTGAATTGTTGAATTCAAATTCGAAACTCCAGCCAATAACGAAGAAAGACTGGGAAGTAAAAGGTGTAGAACTGGTTTTTGTGATATTGTAGGTGACTATACCTACCTACTTTCTAACGACAAGGTCGTGGATGAGTATTTTTGTTTGGTTTTGACATCATTGCTATTGAATAATATCTAATAAGATCAGGGCGTAGTTTTGCTGTTTTCTTTCGGTATGAAATTCCATTCACGGGAATAACTAAATAAAAGAGTATGTTAGAAATCGAACAAAACGTAAACATGAAACGAGATATATTATCTTTATTATTAAATATATATAATATATAAACTCCCTCTCCCATTAAATGTTTGTATAATTTCTAATAATGGTCAAGTATACTATTTATAAAAGTTAAATATTCTAAGGCCGAATTTTATTGTACTAATAATTAGTTATTTTTATACAATAATATTTTTGTAACGATTTTAGTATATAAAAACTGAAAAGCATTATTATTATAATAGTATTTTGTTTTATATTTCATAATACACATTATTATATATATAATATATACATATTATATTTATAATAAAATATTAAAATATTATAAACATAAATACATAAGTAAATATAAGGTACTAATGGTGTACCTAATATAGAAAAAGTAATAGTTGTAAAAAGGTATTAAAATCTAATTAAATCATCTGATATCAAATTAATAAATAATAGTCAAAAATTTAGTCTCGATGAAATCATTATTAATAAATATTAGTTAAATCTCATAAGCTGATCAACTAAGTTTAAGAAGAAAAAAAGAGAATAAAATTTTATTTATTTAATACTGAGCGTCTCAAATCGGTAGTAGGAAAGTGGAAACTGTTATTGATCTCTAGAAATTAGCCACACAGTCGACAGATAATAAATATGAATGAGTCTCTGTAACCGTAACAAACTATAAATAGTTTTACTCTAATAAATCGTCAATATAGTTATTAACTGTAAAATATTAATTATATTCATTTGTACGATTAGAACAAACTATTTTCATTGACTTTTGAAATACTTAACTACAAGTTCCAGTTGTACCACATTATAAAACAAGAACAGTAAACTGACAATCTTGCCA
This sequence comes from Chaitophorus viminalis, assembly GCA_025469195.1. Taxonomy (NCBI): domain Eukaryota; kingdom Metazoa; phylum Arthropoda; class Insecta; order Hemiptera; family Aphididae; genus Chaitophorus; species Chaitophorus viminalis. The sequence continues at coordinate 159,409 of JAIPRK010000579.1, read as the reverse complement.
AATATAATGGCTAACACTCTAATATTACTAATTTAAAGAAATGTTTAGAAATTACAGTTATTTCTTATCACAATGATACGACAACATTTTTAAAAAGAGTATGATTATTTATTATGAAAATTGAAAATAATATATACGTCATGTAGATATCGTTTATTTTATTTTAAAGAAACCATAGTCATGCATTATGACGGTAAGTCTAATTAAATCGTACCGTTTTATATTATAGAACTAATTAATATCCTTGGAAGTTTAGATTCTTAAAATTAATATATAACTATTTCATTTTTGATGAATTAAAATATAATTTTAATACTAAGTGATAGTTACTTTCTTAGTAACTTGCACATATTACAAATCTAATTTTTAGTCCATAGCCTATTTTTATCTGTTATTCTATCAGAGATACAATTGACCCTTCAATCTATCTTCAGAGTGACCCATTCAATTATAACTATTTTACAACTACTATGACATTTTAATTTAAACAATCATACCAAAATCAAAATTATGAATACGTTATACCATTAATTATAAATATAATAATATTCATAATCAATGATTATACTGATATTTAAACGCCTCACCGAAACCAAAATGGTTGGTAATAATAAATAGTAACATGTATTCATTCAGTCATTAAATATAATCGACCTGAAACGTTTAATATTAGAAATATAAAAGCATCAAATATACAAAAAGTAAAAGTTGTTCGAATATCATACAATTCTCAATTGTCTTATTTTATCAGAATTATACTGAAACTAGTAGTTATTTTCACATTAGCCTGAATCAACAATAGATCGTTAAAAAAAGAAAACCAGAATACTCCAAAAATATTGATGTTTTGAAAGGTGTTCTATCTGTTTTTGTTCTAACACGAACAGATTAGTAACTAAATTAACAATTTGATACATGTTTTAACTGTTTTAAGAATTTTTTAAAATTGTATCAAATTATTAAAATAATAAAATAAATAAATGGCAAAAGCAAATAGCACTGAAAAACACTATTTATATATTTGATATTTTAGTTATAGTTCAATGGACATTTAAAAACAATAATCAATACCTACCGTAAAAACAGTCTGAAAAGTGGTTGCAATAAAATGATTTAAATATCTTCCAAACTGTCATTATCTGTAAAAATAATCAGGTAAGTATGTGATATTTTTAGTTTTAAAGGTTATTGAAAAATAATTGATTCAAATCATCAATATTTTTATACAAGGTAAAACTATAATATTACTCAGTGTTATTTTTGTAATAAAATGATCAAGCTTGAAAACTCAAAATTACTCATGATACCAAAAGAAGTGTAATAAAAATATACCCATTTTCAGAGACGAAATAACTAATAAATAAATCTTATTAGAACTTAGGATGATTAGATGATATATTTATTTTATATGAAGGTATTAACTTAATAACTATAGTACTGCTACTAGTACTAAGTCAAAATTATAATATCTATATTCTATACTTACTATATTTATTTATAATTTAGATTCTGAACGGAGTGATGGAATCTATTGGTTTTACAATGATGTTTTTTCTTTTTTTTTTTGTGTCTGACGACAACTTTTTTGGCAGTAAAAATATTTTGATTTGCTTAAACAGCAACTTTTCTGAAAGGAAAGTGAATGTAGATGTTACTTGGGTGCATCAAAAATTCAACTTTTTTAACACTTTTTAAAAAAATCGAAAATAACGATAAAAAAATTACAAAAAAACAGGAATTTTTACGCAAAATCACGTTTTTACAAAATACATTTTTTTTAAATGCTCTAACTCAAAAACAAAAAACCGCAACAACTTGAAATTTTCACCAAATCTTTATATTGGCATTCTCTATACATAGTTAAGTTTTCAAAGTATTTTGACTTACTTTGACTTATTTATAGATAGTTTAAATTTTTGATTTTTGTAAAAATTTTTTTTTTTTAAACATCTATAAAATTTAATTGGCTGGCCGAAAACTCTTGAAAATGTATTGAAAGATTAATTATAAGTAATACTAATTTTAACTAAAAAATATCAGAGATGGTTTCACTCAAATTTTTTTTATAAGCCCATAAAGTTCAAATTTGTATAAAATATGTTAAAATCGCGATAATTTGCAAGTTATTTTGTAGTTGAAAATTCATAAAATGTTTTCTGTTTATACTTAAGATTCAAAATTTTAACACTAGGTTGTCCATAAGCTTAACTTCAAAAATATATAAAAAAAATTCTACCAGACTTAAGAGCAAAAATTTTATGACTGTTTTAAATTTAAATTTTTACAAAATTGCATTATAATTCAATTTAAATATAAAATACTATATTATTATATACACATTTTAAACAATCATATTAACTTCGTTTAGAATCGTTATTCGTATACAATGATATCTATTGTTGCATTCAAATTTAACAACTCCATTGTAATTATGATCTATCCTATAAATGAAGTGCACTCCACCTCCAACTGTACAGCAGAGCGAGGCCCATTCGGTTCTTTTTTATTATTTATTATATTATGTAAAATCTATGAGCTTGGAGTCTTATGATTTTATAATTTTGTTAGAAAGCCCAGATTCAAAATAAAATTCAGATTTGGAGGTATCAAACCTATCCAAGCTTTCTATTTAATAGATACTTCCGTTTTGAAGACACATATTGAAAATAGTTTGACATCATATATCCTGTAACCATTCGAATATTCGCTTTAAACAAATTTATACTAAAGAATATTTCTTTAATAATTTTGAATGTTCGATTTGCAACACAGGGTATTATCGAAAAGTTGTAGTCAGTTATTATATTCCATTATTGTTTGCATTTCAAATTTTAAACTTTTTTTTCAGGATATAAACAAAATATATGACAAGTATTTATGATTGTGCAGGTTCTTCTGGTTCTTAATAAAATTAATAACACATTTATATAGATGAATATTTGATTTTTCATTTGATATAATTTCTATCGACTGTGGTTTTCAATGTACATATTAATGACATATAATATTTTAGTCAGTTAAGTACTATTGTCATTATTGTTACCACTACATTGAATATATTTAATATTTATTATTATGTATTTATTTTAAAACGTATGAACATTTCTGTACATTTTAATTTGTTTGGTAAAATTATACGAAGAATTATTAACCACATAGATAGTTACATAATATGAATGTATATTTTTTTTTTTTGTGCTACTATTTTTTCTAAATATTCGATGTAAAGAGATATTCGTTAGTATTTATAAATTTAACTAGATACTGTTACTTGATATTTGAATCATTTATGACGTCAAATATATGACTTTACGTATTAATATTCAAAGTACAAAGTAAATATTTGACTATAGAGCCTATGATATAATTTACTAGTAAAAAATGAATATCATTTGATGTAAAAAAAAGTAATTAATACTTATGTAATATAATGTTTGATTTTGGTTAACTCCAATTTTCGACCAAACAAATAATTTTACATTACAGATATTACTTATGTATTAAAATAATATAAAAGTAATACTAATACACATGTAAATAATATAATTTAAATAAGACGCTTGGTAAATAATACAAAAACAATTATTTGTGAAATAACGAATTTCAAATTATTTAACAGTTCGAAAATAACTTAATTTTATAGTTAATAAAAAAAAACACAAGTTCTCCATTGAAACGTACAATCTAAACACATTTTTATCATAAAATAAATTTATCTAAAAAAGGAACATAATTGTGTTAGTGTCAGTATCCTTTTGAACTATAATCGGAAGAACTTGGCTTAGAGCTGTACCTCGAAGATGACGGTGATTCGTATTCACTTTGGGAGTAAGAGGAAAAAATCGGTTTAAAAGAACCAGATGAATAGCTTGGTGACGATTTGTAAGAGGACGATGATCCATCGTACGATGAACTGCTATATGGTGACGATTTGTAAGAGGACGATGATCCATCATAAGGCGAGTTACTGTATTGCTCTGATTTGTACGGAGAAAGGGATCCTTCATATGAAGAGCTACTGTATTGCCCTGATTTGTACGGAGACAAAGATCCTTCGTACGAAGAGCTGCTGTATCGCCCTGATTTGTACGGGGAAAGGGATCCTTCGTATGAAGAGCTGCTGTATGGTCCTGATTTGTATGGAGAAAGGGATCCTTCATATGAAGAGCTGCTGTATGGTCCTGATTTGTATGGAGAAAGGGATCCTTCGTATGAAGAGCTGCTGTGTTGCCCTGATTTGTACGGGGAAAGGGATCCTTCGTACGAAGAGCTGCTGTGTTGTCCTGATTTGTACGGAGAAAGGGATCCTTCGTACGGAGAGCTACCGAAAGATACCGATTTGTATGGGGACGAAGATCCTTCATAAGATGAGCCACCCGAGTAGGGCGAAAGTTTATACGGGGAGGATAACTGTTGCTTGTACACGGACAGCGATCCGTGCGACGGAGACGATGGTCTGCTGTACGATCCACTGTACTTTTGCGGCACGGCCGGGTAAGACGATTGTCCGTACGAGGGTGACTGGCCGTACAAGGGCGACTGGCCGTACGAGGACGATGACTGGCCGTACGATGGTGACTGTCCGTACGACGGGTTCAACTGGTCGTATGCAGGCGATGGCTTGTAGTAGGCCGACGGGGACGGTTTGTACGCGCCTCCACCGTACGACGACTGTTGCGTTGGGTACTTGAATTTGTTGTACGAACTGTCCGATGGGTACGAAGAGTGGGCGGAGTAACCGGATTTCGTGGAACCGTATAAGGACGATGGGTGTTGGGATGCATAGTACTCGTTGGACGTGGACGGGTACTTGTGGGTCTTGAACGACGACGAAACGTACGACCCGAGTCCCGGGGACGATTGGTACGATGGCGTAGAGTAAGTGGGCGTGTCAGCGGCGTATTCCTGTTTGCCGAAGGTCACGGGGCCGGGCTTGTACGATGAAGAAGATGACGACTGGGAACCGTACGACGAAGGAGCCGATGGTGAACTGTACGAGGCGCCGGAAGGTGAGCTCGAGTACGCAGCGGCTTGACCGCCGGAACTGTACGAGGCCGACTGGCCGGAACCGTACGTGGTCGATTGGCCTGCACCGTACGCGGCTGATTGGCCTGCACCGTACGCGGCTGATTGGCCTGCACCGTAACTGGCTGATTGGAAACCGTAAACCGTGGCCGGCGAACCGTAAGCCACCGAAGTCAACGGGGCACTGTAAGTCGCGGCCGACGGATACGCGTATTGCTGTTGCTGCGGGTAGAACAGGTTATTTGCTGGCAATACCAGGGCGCTGATGGCCGGAGCCGCGGGCACGGCGGCGTACTGCGCAGTGGCGATCGGAGCAGCTGAGGCGTATTGCGCAGAGGCGATCGGAGCCGCTGCGGCGTACTGATACGCTGTGGCCAAGTCCTGTCCAGCTGCTGCCGTTCCGTAATCCGTGGCGGCCGGAGCGTAGCCCACGTAAGAGCCGTATCCCTGGGCCGCATCCCGTTTTTCCTTGGGCGCCTCCGGTTTTTCGGTCACTCCGGTCGCTGCGACCGCTGTGCACAAAAGCACCGCCGCCAAAAACTAGAACGCAAAGAAAAATACGTTATTTACACTCACGTACGTTTATTGCATATCTATTGCCCCTTGTTGGTGTATGTTAGTTCGTCGTCGCGCCGTTAGTTAGGACGAAGATAATAATATAGTGATCTTAAAAATTAATAAAATATAAGCGTGCCGTAGTACTACCTGGTACCATTGATTTATAATCAATGCTGGTACTATTAAGGATCTAATCGATACATAATGGTTTCAAATAAATCCGTTTCCAAGTTACAATTCATTATCTTTATTCAATACTAAAACACGTATACAGAATTAATAAAAAAAATTCTGAACTTTGTTTCTATATGAAAACTAAAAACAAAAATCATCAGAAATTTTCAAATTCGTCGATTTTGTACCTTACTAATACTTATAAAACAACATCCATCTATGTAACCTACACTCAGTTTATTTGATAATTTTTATACTCACCGACCCACGCATTTGTCATTTATCATCAATTTTATTTATTTTTTCAACAACAAAAAATGAACACTACATATCAGTATATTTTAAATATTTCGAAAGGAAAAAAATGCCCTTTAATTAAATACTAGTTTTGAAACATATGTCAAAAATTGAAATAAATTCAAATTTACTTCTAATTGTTTTATAATTCAAACGTTATATTATAATTATTGGTCTAACATTATTATTAATAACAAGTTTCCATAGTTTTTAAATTCTATAATAAATATTATTATTACTGTAAATATTTTGTTGATAAGTTCAGCGAAAAACTGTTCTTAAAATTAAAAAAATAAATCAAATGTTTACAATAATAATTTTTTGAAATTCCCGGTTATATTTTTGGTTCATACTTATAATTTTTTTCTGAAGTATAATTTCAATTATAAAAACTTGCAAAGTAATTTCTTTTTCATAAGAGAAAATTTTTTTATTTATACCACATATTAGTATAGTATAAATAGATAATAGTTAATTTAATAAATAATAACATTTCATAGTATTGTATTGCTTGTATATGGCTGTATATAAGAAGGTACCAACCTACTATTTAATTGTGATAAATTTCGTATAAAACCGTTAAAAAATTATAAAAGCTATTATCCATATTATTAAATCGTATATTTAATTGTATAATATATTAGCTCGTGTCATAATTTTTCGCATAGTAATGACATAATATTACGTAAAAATATTTTATAGTATAATTTGCATTCAATTGCAGCCGTTTATCCAAATGGGTTTACTATAATTCAAATTCCATTCATCCACAGATGTTTATATGTGTAATATTATAGTTCTGGAACTTTCTTTTACTTGGGTATTTGTCAGGTCTATAGAATTACGTTACATAATCTTTTAAGTAAAAACAAAACAGAAAAAAAAATAGAAACTGTTTAGTTTTTTCTTCAGTCAACTAATAATTATTCCGGTTTATTAAACGAAATGCAAATGTTATTCTGGTCGTGTAAACATATGAAGCTTTAAACCTTTCACTGATCGATTTTGTCTAATGAAGTCCCCCCATGTGAAATAAATATTATGTGTAGATCAGTAACGTATTTAAAACAAACCATTTCGCTAATAATAGAAAGTGCCCGAACACATTAAAACCATTATGGCATTAGACTTTATAATTGTTAAACACAAATTTACATCATAAAAATATTCTTTAATTTTTCCGTAATAGGGTTAATATGTAACGTTAATATATTATATTAATCTATATGAACCAATTTCATGTATCACCCAACCAAATTAATACACAGCTATTAGTTTTATAATGAAAACAAGTGAAATTTATTTTTCTTGATTTATTTTATAACAGTTTTTTAAACGTAATTTATAACTGTAATGTGATTATTTGGAACTTTTAACATTTTTTTTCTTATTTACTATAGTTCATATATTCTAGTATTCTAGTATGTGTTGTATATATAAAACGAAATCAAAATTGTTATTTTATTAAACTTTCTACCAAGACTTTTTTTTAGTTTTGATACAAACATTAATTTCACTATAATGGTAAAAGAATATGTATCTACATATATTTATAAAACTGAATTTAGCCGAACTAATGATTTATCTAATCTATATAATCAATCATCTCGCATGAATTTGTACCCCTGCGATTTTATATGACATGTGTCTTCTAGAAACTCGTTATCATAATGTTATGCTATAAACAATTGTTGCGTTCAATAATACTTTCGGATTTTCTTCTTTCCAATTGAGTTAATTGCGTGTAATATATACATTTCATTTTTTCCATTTTTCATGTTTTATTAATTATTACTTTTTAATGGTTATTAGTTATTGCTACTTTAAATATTGTAAGATTTTATCGATGCTTATGATTAAATACCATTTATTTATACTAAAATGCATTCATTATATATTTATATATTTTTTAGAATAACAGTATTTTTTCTTTATGTGTATTATTTACAAAATTACTATACTTTCTTTTTCTGTATAACATTAAGACTTTTAAAACAACTTTAAATTTTACCAGGACATGATCTACATAATATTGGTTATTTGGACATAAGCCTTATAATTATGCGCTCATGAAACATATATATTTAAAGGTTGTAGTAAATTAGTAGAATTGTTCTTACTAAAAATGTAACAATACTTAAGTATCAATTCAACAATAATTGTTCAACAATAATTATTCAACTTTGTTTCGTATATTTTAGCGAAAGTTACAAGAAAATTACTCTAAGTAAACCAGATTGCTTTGCATGATTTCATAACAAACAGAATATTTTTATCTATAATTTGAAATAAAAATGTTAAAATTTGTATTCTCTTGTTATATGATATATTAATTAAATATCTTTTAATAATATTAGATGAGTCTTCTTTATATAGCCCATAACTAAAACTGTTATTTTAACACACAATTTAAACATTTCATACATACAAAATATTACTAAGATGTAGTATACAAACTACCAATTACATTAAATATTAAAAAATGTATAAATTTAATTGAAAAGTCATAATTAAAAAAATATTTATAAATTATTTATCATTATGTTAATTATTTATTAATATTTAGAGAATATAGTTTGAAATAAAAAAATTAAAATAAAAATAATGTTTGACAATCACTATAATTTCATTCATATTTTGTTTTTACATGAAATAATAATAATTAAATAATTCGTAAATTTAAATGAGTGACTTATGTAAGATAGATTTTAATTAAAAGATTATAAAATTAACTCTCCGTAACTCGATTTTACAGAGAAATTATACATTTCTAATTACCGGATTTTATAGAAATTCGTATCGATGTTATCATGAAAAAACTAAATGAAAATTGAAAAAAAACAAACTATACTCATAAAAAGTAAATGTGAAACCAAAATACATAAACTATATATAAACATTATACCCGGAAATACAGACACTTTCAAAATAAAACCAATAACTGATTATCATAATAAAATCATTAATATAATATGAAAACAATCATACTTAACCTGACATAGGCGCTAAGCGACTACACTTTTCTACATCGTTAGTAATCATTCACATCAATAAATAAATATACATAACAACAAATGTCTCGCACTAATTCTTACAGAGATTTAATTGATATTTGTATGTATCTCTATATAAGTGATCTTAATCGGAAGTCTGAGAACCAACTGAGTATAAAAACTTTATTTGAACTTGAACTTTTATTAAAGTATTAGGTATAGTGTTACACATTTATTAAATCACGATTTTTTGTCCAATAATATACACAGCGTTGTACACGTTAGAAAATGAAAAAAAAAAAAATGATAAGAAAAAATTCAAAATAATAAACGATTTATATCTTGGTTTCTAATTTATTATGATTGTAAGTTTTCTTCTGAACCAAAACGATATTTTTCATTCTTTAATACTTGACAAACCATACGACGTCCAGTACCTAATGGATTGACAACATTGATTAAAATGTTCAACGATTATATGTGTTGTCGAAACGCTCGACTTACACAATGTTTAATCGATTACAAGCAACAGAATAGAGAGAAAAAGAGCCGGAAGAAATATCGTTTTTGCCCAAGAAACGCGAATATTATCACGCCACTTATTATGATTATTATTACCTATCGTAACATCGTATACACGAGCACGCGCATATATATGTAAGTATGTATAATATAAATATATAAGTTAATCACTGGACGACTTACCGGCGTAATCTTGAACAACATGGTGCGAATGAGTGTATATACTGGTCACGTGCTGGAACCTTGTGTCCGTGGTGAAAAGTTAGGATCGTGTGTAGTCTTGAACGTGTATCGTCGTCACCGTCGGACGGTCAGCAATACGAATCGCACACCTTTCCGCTCGGGACGAGTTTTATATATTAGCGATCTACGCACGAGACGCCCCCTCCGGGCCCCCGCAGACCACTTTTACTTTCAACCGCCGCCGCTGTTACGTTTGTTACCCTTGGCACCCGCGGAGCGTCCGATGCCGATGAACTTATCCTCGGGGGCCTCACTTACGCTCGGACTCACCATCGGTGACAACGACGAGTGGCGACTATCCTGGGGAAAAAAACAAAAGTTTAGCAGAACATAACAAGTAACTACCCACTCTCACCTGCAATATTCATCCGTTTAACATCCCGTCATTTGAATAGTATAAGTAATTAACATGTTAAAATGTAAAAATTCAGATCCTCTCAATTTTACCGTACAAATGCCTTAACGTCATGCTACCACTGATTGTTTTTGCCATAAAGGCATTGGCATTTTCAAATATTAATTACATTAGTCTATTAAAGGTGCAACGATCTACTATAATATAACCCGCTACTGAGTCAACGACCACCGCGGAACAGCGTCTCGCACGCGATCATCGTCAGCGCGCTCGCCCGTTCCGGTCCGGTTGACGGTCGGATTATTGTACCATTATATTTTATCAATTTTCCAACTCTTTTCTCTTCTTCCGCAGCACAGCGCGCGCGCGCGCCCATATTATAATATATTATCATTACATTTACGTCGTTTTGCTATTACAAAATACCGTAGTCATAATCATCATTATTATTAACGTTTAGAATATTATGATTATTATACTACCGACAGTGTTTTTATAAATCGCTTCGGTAAAAGTACTTTTGTTTCTTCCGTACCGTTGCCGAGCCCTTGCGAATAAATCATTCATGTCGTACCTCGTATTTCTATTTCTAAAAAGAAAAACAATACTTTTACCATGTTTAAATCGTGTATTTAATACGTACACATAATATACTGCTGTTTGTATTGAGTAGGTACTAATTTTTATTCGATTCTTCGATTTTTATTATCCAACAGTTTTTTTTTATTCCGGTTGTGAATATGTGGTTATGATCCAGCATGAAATTACCGTTGTTTCTATAATGTGGATATGACGGATGTAACTTAAACCTCTAGCTACTATTTTATAATATCGTATACTTCTTTTGTAGCAATTTAGCGCTATATCATAGTATTATGATTATATAATCACTGATTACCATGGTATTATACGAATGGAGATATTATTCAACATATAATAATATATAAGTTGATGAAATGATGACTAATATTTGACTGAAATACCGTATAGGCTATAGGTTCAGAAGCATCATAATATTATTATGACTTCAATTAAAATGCATTACTCATTAGCCACCAAAGAAAAGTCGTCTATCGTCTATGTTTCATCAATACCTAATGGCTGTAATTTATATTTATTTTCTTTTTTTCTCAACTTATTTATCATTAAAACTACAGTACGCTGTTTATTTTTATTGTTCATTTAAACTTTTTTATTCGTATACCTATACCAATTCATCAATTATTTCATTATAACACCATTGTTATGGCTAATGGTTATTAATTTGACAACTGGTTGAATAAAAATATGCAATATTTCAATTTATTTATATAAGATTTAATATAGTTTTATCAACTCAAACTTACGACCATATCGCTCTTTATCATTAAAACAATTTTGGTATACTTATCATATACCTACTGTAACCATTTTGTTAGACAATTTCAAGTATATTTTTGATTACTAAATACAATACATTAGTCAAAACAATTAACAATAAGTTTTTTAAGTATTTTTACTTAAAAAAATTGTAGTACCTTTTTAAAATGCATTTTTCACGTATATTTTACAACACTGTAACTAAACATATTTTAATTTTATTACTGGGGTTAAAGTCTTCTATGGTCCCCAACGAACACGTCTATATTCTGCTCTTCGTGTAAAAGGTAATAGCAAAATACTTTCCACGCGAGCAGCATATATATACAACGTACAGCCCGTGGTCCAGATCTGATTACGTTACGTCATTTAAGCATTTTTAACCACGAAAGTATATACCTGTCGCATAAACTGTAAGCAAATGACCCCATGCCTGGTCATTTCAACCGTAGAAAAACGAACGTAGTCCGAGCGAATAATAATAATAGTGTATTCTTTCGCCGCAATCGTAACTATACAGTCGTTTCGATGTGTAGTTTTCGTGTCGTGTCCGTCGCGCTTGCACACGACCTACGAGCATTGTTGCGTATAAGAACGCACTTCTGGCACCCTGGGTGTCAATTTTTGTAGGAGATCCGGTGTTGGCATTCAATTGTTGGCGTTCTTTGAACTCAAAATCTCATCGATTTAAAATTATTCCGTTTACAAATCACCATTGATATGCGTGAATTAAAATCAACGTACAACATATTTTATCCGTTTTATTTAGTTCTGATTCTAATTATCATCAATAAAAATTATATTTATACGACAAAAACTATATGGACTAAAGTATGCACGCAGTATTTAAATTTAAAATACTTAAGTAAAATAATCTAAAACCATAAAGTTACATATGTAAAATATAATGATTTGTGAAATCGATGGTACATAAATTATAAGAGTGTAAATATCTGACCAGGAACAATGTTCTATAGTGATCCTGATAAATGATAATGATATGGTAAACATTGATAATTTACAATAGAATTAATAATTCATACATAACTTCATGAAGTATTGTTAATAAATACTAAGTATTAAGATTATAAATATACGGAGTGGTCCATTAAAAATGCACACCCCATTATTATACTTATATTTTGAGTTTTTTCAAATTCTGATTCTTGGGAAATCTATAAGTACTACAAGATCATGTTTTCCAATACTTAGATTTTTCGTACCGCTTAAGTAGTATCTTGTAGCACTATAAACTTTTATTTTTAAAATTGGAATATCAATTTCTATGTAAATAAATATTTAGTTAATTTTTCTGAAATTTTTGATGTAACTCCGTTAAAATTGAAGCAGAACCTACCTTCGGTATATTCAAATCTAAAGTTACATAATATGAAAAGTATAAAATATATATTGTATTATTGATATTTTTTTTTGTCTTCATAGTTTCAATATTACGCTAGAAATGAAATTCATTTATATTGTATACGTAATACTAGTATACTAGTATAATATAGGTGCAATAAACATTTGAAAATTATTATAAATTCATAACATTAATGATACCATGATATGCTCATACATAAGTTATCTTGAAGCAATGTAAGGAATAGCGATATATAAATTGACAAATTAATTAATTAATAATATAATAATTATTTTACACTTTTCTTGTATGCAATAGTTTAAATTGGAATAATTCTGAAAATAATGTTTCGAATTTTGATTGGAGGTAAGTTACATCAAAAATGAAAATAAAAATTAACTGAATAATTATTTTCATAAAAAAATGTATTACCATTTAAAAAACAAATGTTAATATTACTACCAGAAGTATGCTACTCCTTAAGTAGTACAAAAAATATAAGTATTGCAATGGTATTATTATACATATATATATTTTAAAAATCAGAATTTGAAAAAAAAACACAAATCATCTACATATCCAAGTTATATTTTATATATTAATTAATCAATCAAATAAAAATATAAAGTTCAACTGTATTTGTTTGTATTTTGATAATTACTATGAAGAAACACTACTATTTTATAGAGCTTCAAATAAAATAAATAAAAAGGAAATTGATTTATAGGTACTTACTTGAATAATTATGGATTATTATTTTTCATAATTAGTTCAGACATGTACTTAAATGGTGTGGAAAAGAAAGATTGGAAATTCATTAATACATACCATATTTTATTTCAACTAATTTATGTATTTGAATTTATAAAAATATGTGTTTTAATTTTTTATTTAAAAATTAAAGGTATAATCTTATCAGTTATAAATTTATTTTATATATAGATGTAGTCATAAGCTATAATAAGAATACTTACAGTTTAATTATTTTTCCTTGTTTAAAGTTGAATTTAAACAGTATTTAATCTTTAGTCTTTATATTATCTTCATCTCTCTTGTGCTGTTTTAACTTTATATCGTTCTATAAATCTTTAAGAATCATAAACGATTACTTAATCGAAATTCAAATAAAATACACCCTTTTCAACGTGTTTTAATATTTGAAAATCTTAACATAACAAGAGAATTTTTATAAAACTATACATCTAAATGATAATCGTGTGTAAAATTTGTGAGTTCCACGCAGCATTTAATATTTTTAAAAATAAGTTCAATATTCAGATACTTCTGATGATGATTTTAACAAAAATAATAACGATTACTATTGTACTAAGAAATTAATCATGATATTTCTTATGAATATGAACTTTTTAACTTATTTTCAAATATACATTTAATATTTGTAACATACTGAATACATAAATATAGGGCCCAATTAGCCCGGACTATATCCAGGTTGGCTCAGACCGCAATTTCACCTATAATAATAATTGATAAGTTGCTCATACATCTTGTACTTGTAATTAAATAAATCAATTTCTATTAATTTTAATTGGTTACAAAATTTTATGAGTTTCAAATATTATAAACATTTTAAATTATTTTTATTAATTATTAAACAATAATTACAAAGAATTTTCGATATTCATTAAGTACATCAAAACACTATTTAAATATGTTGCTTAAATAACTTTTAAGCATTACGTCAAATTTTAAATACTTACGCATAATTTTAATGATTTTTGAAAAACTGGTATTATCCTCATTTTTTAGTTTAATAACACTTTCCAGGACGTATATTAGTTATATATTATTATCTTAGTAGCTTTAAGCTATAAGAAAGCAATAATTCAAACAATTATAAATCCAGTTGTTTTCTTTATTTATTTACATATTTTTAATCATTGAATTTTAAAATTAATATTTAAGAAACTGTCTTATTAATTCATATACACAATGATTAGTTTAATGCAAAAATTAAATATAAGTATTTTTTGCCAATATCTTAACGTGGAAGTGATTTTGTAAAATCACAAAGATTGGTGTACATAATATACTACCTACACTTTAAAGCAAATAATTTATCACTGAATATGTTGTTTTTTTACAATTTTTGTATTATAACTTATAAGGTTATCTATTATACGACAAGTGAGTAAAATGAAATACTCGTTGGTCGGTGTTTTATATATTATAGACTATAGTTGTATATAGAAACGTTTGTAATTTGTTGATGGAATTTCACTGACTGTTGGCACATGAAGGTTACACGTAAGATGTTATTAGTCAAGGCCCATGGTACTCTAGTCATCAAGCATAGAATGACGTTACAGAAAGCTTAAATCATTTTTGTATTCAATATATAAGTGATACCCTATAACTAATACAAGTGGTTAATATATTTATACAGATTTTTTTATGTAATAAAATTATTTGTTTATAAAGAAATTATGGAAATTGATTAATTTTGTTAAAAATACATTTTAATATGAGATACTGCAGGACACCAAAGTTAACGTTAATCTAGCCATATTATTTATGTACATTTGAAAGCAACAATAAATCATTGTACTCGAAGATCAATAATTATTAGCGAAAGTCTATATGATTTACTACTCGAAAATGAATTAACAGAATAAAAAAAAAATTGTCAATATTTTTGTAATCAAGTGACTTTATCGTATTAACATCCCATAAAATTAGTGTATAGAAATACAAAACGTCTAATCTATGAATGTAAAATATATATTGATAAAATAATTAATTGAATTATTATTAAGTTAATTCAGTTTTTTAACACTATTAAAAAAAAAATAACTAAAAATAAACAAAAATATACTACGTCTATAATAGTACTTATATATGTACCTATAAAGAATGTATTAAATATAAGAAAAATATTTCTAAAATCATTTTTCAATAAAACCTATACTAAAATAAACTTGATATAACTTATATTTTAATTTTATGATGTAAGTAAATATTCAGTGCTCGGATGCATCGAAGTGATATCTTTTGGAGGATTCTTTCCCATAAAATGTTTTAAAAAATTATAAATATTTTACTGGCATTAAATTTAAGCTTTAGAGATTTTCAAATAGATATGATGCTTTCAAAATATACATAAAATATATATACACAATATATATATTTATATATTAGATTATTATTACGAGTACAATAAAAAATGTTTTTCAGATATTTATGATCTTGTGAGAACTCGAGTTAAAAATACCCAGTCTTAAATATTCTCGATATCTTATTTTATTCATCTATAGCTTAACTAACTATATTATATCCAATGTAATATAAAATAAAAGGCTGCATAGTGCATACTAAAATCTTGAGAAACGTATTAGTGGATTCAATGTTATTATCACTATTAAAATTTAAAATTTAACTTTTAACATTTTGCTGTTTTGTATTATTATTTTATCATTTAAATAATATTGTATTATAATTGTTATTTGTTGAGCCAAAATGCTTACCGATAAAGGCTTTTTAAAATAAATAAAAAAATTTAAAAAAAAATCCAAAATTATCGTTATAAATAAGTAATAAGTAATAATCGATCTCGGATGAAACTCGTTTGATAGATGTGGTGGTTTATTAAAACTTTTAAAATGAAAATAACCATTACAAATATCAAATCTTGTATCTTTCACTACGTCGCTGACCGGATATAAACGTTTTTAAGATGACTAATATGGTTTAAGATAGAGTATAAATAAAAAATGAAAAAATATGACTAATTTTTGAAATTATATAATATATAATATATAATTATAAAATTTGTCATCTTTAGTTAAATGGCCAAAATTTAATTTTTTTAAATACATTATTTTTTAAAATACAATGATGAACTTTAGGTAACAGCTACTATTTCAATTACAATAATAATTATGATAAAATATAATAAAAATTAAATTTCCATTAAAATTATAAATATAAGAAACTGAACATTCTGTTATATTTAAACACATTCTGTTTAAATATATTAGCAATCATTTCCAGTCAAAAAACACAAAATTGACAAACCGAATGACTTCCTTAATTAACTATCTAATGACAAAGAAAATAAAGAACATTAAAATTAATTATTAGTAATTTAATCTATTATTATTATTATTATTGATTAAGGTACCTATAATAAATTGTAGTTATTTTACATCGATATTCACTGAACGGCATGCTTATTTAATAAGCTCATTTAAATAAGCATTTATAAAATAATATTATTCATAACTCAAATACATTGATCTGACTACAACATTAATGCGTCTATACACTTCGATCGTACTATAATATTTCTATATTTCCTTTCTACGAGTATACCTATACCTCATTTTATTAAATCTGTTTAATATATTTAATGATGCTATTATCTTGTTTGATTTTTAAAAACTTGAGATTTGAGGTAATATTATAGTTATTTTATTTATTCATTTTTTGTTATTGAAGAATTGAAAACCCCGTCATATTTTACATATTTTACAACATACATGTACTTTATTCCATATTACGTATTTATTTTTGGCACTATTTACTATTTAGCCATAGGTCAAGGGACGCCAACACCCCATTGAAATGGAATTCTATCAGTGAAAGTAAAATTCATATTCCATATTCTTCGTATTAATTTCACGCACATTGACAATTTTATTAGAAGTGGGTGCTACATTTTTGTCTACTTTCGCGATGAGCCATATTTCCATGGTGGCCAAATCATTTCACTTTTTGAACCTGTTTATTTTTTTTAAACGTTATGGATCGTCTAATATAATCTAACAGTCGTCCTCCTGCGGTCTTCAGCTCTAGGCCAAATTAAACCGGACAACACGTAAATATAAAGGAAGTAAACACAGCTTGTGAAAGTTTTAGTGTCAAAGATTGTTTTGCATACCAAGATTTTGTAAAACGGCTCATATATTGTGATGTAAAATGATTTTATTTTTTAAAAGAAAAAAATTAAGCTATATACTCTTAAGTCAAACAATTGTTGTAAATCTTATTGACCCATTATGTTTGCATTCATTACGTCATTTTACTGGTTTCTCCTTGAGTGCAAGATCACGTCTATGTTTAAATATAATACAGTTAGGAATATACTACGTTTCAACTAAAATATAAATAAATTAACTAAATCATACAATTTTTGAACGTTTTAAATTATAAACCATAAAATAAAACATGTCAGTGTAAAATCAAATCATGCACAATACAATTAACTTTTATTAAATATTTATGGAACTTTTATCTTACATAAAAAATACAAAAAAAATATATATGATATCGACCTCTGCTATTAAAAACAAATATATTATTATAATTTATGGAATTAAAAAAATATATTTCACGCTTTTTAAATAGGTATTTAAATATTATATTATATTTATATTGTATTAATATATAAATATTGAAGAATAAATGAAAATTGATTAATCAACAATCAACATCCTTTTTACACAAAATATGATATATTTAGGAAATTGAAACTTTTGGAGGTTAAAGGTTTGGCGACAATAAGAATAATGACATATTAAAATCCTGTTCTGCATATTTCTTAACATATTTTCACTTTTTTCTAATTTCTTGATTAAATAAAAATATAAATCAATTTTCACTTGTGATAAATATACGGGTCCAAATTACAGAGCCATAAAAAGCTATTGCATCGAAAATCTCTGGTAAACCCGTCTACTTATAATTACTTCACTATAATGTATCAGAAAGTTTCTTTCTACTTTACAAATATTATAGGTAGTCACATAATTCAGATAGTTTAATTTTTTGCCAAAATTATATTTACCTATACTCATTTACATTCCGCACATAAATATTTGGCTGTCATCATAGTGGTCAAACTATTTTACTTTTTACATAAAATTAGTGAAATTACAATCATATATCGGTATATTTAGATTTATGCATATGGCGTTTTCTTCTTCCAATAAATAATAAGAGTATTAAACGTCGTACATCTCAAAAATTAAATGTAGGTACAATAATAGAATAATTTATTTAATAGATTATGCATTTCATATCCAAATTTGATTTTCTGTTTTCTGGTATACCGGTACATATTTAATTTTATCAAACAAACATTCACCAATCACCAGTGGTTCTAATAGAAAATGATAATAATTTAGTAACCACATGATTATAGCTAGTCACGACTTCTTAGCGAATACTTTTAGGACTATGATATAAAAACCATACACTTAGTCTTAATATATATTTAGTGGAAGTGAATAGATAGATTTATTTACCTATTCGATTTTATATATTCTAATATCGATTACTATGCACTTCCTATACATTTTGGTGTTAACATTCTTTTTATTTTATTTTTTTATAAAAAAATTTGTTTTTATTTCTTAAGCAAAAATCACTACCTATTCATCAATTCAAGTAAATAATAATCAGTGTATATTACAAGACTTCTAAACAAAATTATTTATGAACAAAATTGTATTTTATAAAAAAAAATCTATATTTTATTTTGTATAAATAATGATGTTAACCATTAATTAAATAATTATTTTAGAAAAAGAAAATTAAGTAAAAGATGTTTGTATAACTGTCAATATTAGTAAATAAATTTTATAAATAAAATATAAAACAAATAATATTTAAAAATTCGAATTACTTTTTAAAAATAATGAAATAAACGGGATAGAAATTAATTTTAAAACTATCGTGCCCATAAGTTATTACTTAATATTTTTATGGATATTTTATATACGTTATTTACATATATTTTATGTACATAATTATGCTTATTGTTAGAAACATGAACAAAGAAACTACTCATTATAAAATACAAACTAAACATACTAGCTGCATTAAGAAGTTGTTCAACTCTAGAGGATATTATAAAACCATATATTATATAGCAATAATAATTACATGCAAAAATGAATACAAGTTTAAAAATCTTTATTTTATACATACGAACTGGGTTATAAAATAAATTCATTGCATACCTATTTGGTTTTAACCAATTCAATAAAAATAGTTCCTGTAAAATGTACATTTCATTTCATTTAAGCTATATTATAAATGTCTAATTATTATAATTTATATACCCCAGCTAGATTGAATAAATTATAATTCAAAAATTTCGCTTACTAACAAAAACTAAATTTATTAAATCTTAGAGTAAATATATCTATCTTTCATGTACTTATACATAAACATTAAACATACTAGAAAATGACATAATATAAAAATATTAAAATATTACAATTTTAGATTTACGAAATATATTTTTGCAATGTGTTCGATAGAATACAATTACATAAACGGTTGTATCCGAATCCCTCAACTTTTAGTGAAGACCATCTATAAAACGGAACTGCACGGGAGTATGTGACCAAAGACATATTATTAAATATTAGAGTATTTTCCTGCTAATTCAGTTCAATGTCTCGAATTGTATATAGGTAATATTATTTATGACAGAACCAAATTACTGTATTACCCAGGGTTAATCTCACTATAATTACTATTAAAGGTTATATATGGCATAATTCAATAACATTAGCGAACCTACATTAGTATTTAGTAATGTACATTTCATACCAGCAAGCTAAACTAATTTCAGTAATTTCACACTCCAAATATTGTGTTATAAAAATTAATCATAATTATAAATTGTATTGTGCGTTTTGTCATAAAATTAATTAATTTATGTTGGATATAGAATTAAAAAATGGTTTCAATAGCATTGTTAAAACATTTATAAATGTTATCTTTTAAGTCGAGGAAATAGTAACAATGTTTTATAAAATTATTCTATTGCTAATATATAACTGTAAATATGCATCATTATTAATTACTTATTAGGATCTAATACAATGTAACAGTTATGTATGTACTCAAAGTATTATGTCAACATGGTTTGTAATATTTGGCATTAAATGCTTAACGACTGTTTTTTCTTCCTGCCAGAAATAAATAAAAAGTATATGACACTTACTGTTTCAAACAAAGGAATATTCATATTGATTAGCGATACATAAGCACCAGTTATATTAGCTACTTATTCTATGTATAGTGAATGTAAAGTGTACAATTTTTATGATTAGAAATATTACGAGTTGGCATGTGTACGTAAATAGTTAGATTTAAAAACACGCCTCGTCATATTTTATGGTCATTATACTTTCTGTAAGTTGCCGTAACAAAATAATTAAATTGATTCAATATTTTATTTTAAATATTTTAGTATAAATCATCACGATATTGACTTTCGTGATAAGTATGCATATATATTATACAATACGTTTTATTTCACTTGCATTTGGATATGAGATACCCAAACATAATAAACAATAATGGATATAGCCATATAGGTAAATTGTGATATATCAATATATCATTATTGTGTACTTCCATTAAAATTCTAAAATGGAATTATTTTTAAATAGAAAGAAAATTCAGTTGCAATTTCAATTTTACAAAAAATTAACTTAAAAATCGTAGTTTGCAAACATATTTTCAACTAGGTAATTGTTATAATGTATCATGTAGAAGTCAATGGGAATAACAAAAACCTTAAAACAAATTCTATCATTGTGGTAAACTTTTTTTGGTGTATATAGTATATATTTAACTGTACATGCAAAATAGATAAATAAAATGAACATTCGTGTTTTTCAAAAAAACTAATAATATATTTCCATGAATATAAACGGCTAAATTCGTTAAAAATCACATTTGGAACATTACGAGTAGAAGAGCTTCTAAAAATCCTTGCACCTCAATAATGAAGAAATAAATACTTTATTTAAAGATAATTCTTAAATAAGCACGAAAATATAATTGTATAAGTATGTGTGATTATTAACTAAATATATACTTATTCATATTTTAATAATTTTTAAAATTAAAATCAATTTAAATATCTATTTCATACATTTAAAAATAATTCTAGTCACCTATTTGCAGTTATAATTTATGCGCATATTTTTGAAAATATCTGTTCATATCGTCAATTAAAACGCACAACAAATTGCTTGAAATTAAAATAATGACTGAATCTACTTATGCATGATTTTATGCAATGAAGATAGAAGTTTGAAAAAAATATTGATCAATCATTTTATTAAAAAATGTTGTTTATTGTTTCTAAATACATTGTTCCTAAATTGGTACTAGAATATTAGGGATTAAGGCCATGGCCTAAGTGCTGTGTATCTATTACAAATATCAAAATAATTAATTAATCTGATACAGTTTATTCAGAGCCAGTGTAACAATATAAACATAATGGAGTGGGGCTTAAAGCTATTTTAAAACGTCATTTGTAGTAAAAAAAAAAATGCGTAAGCCACGAACTTCAATAGCCAAGCGGCAGTATAGGTGCAGTTCACGTGTACATATTATATACTCAAATATTGGAGTATGTCAAAAACACACACGAGTGTCGTTCATCATTCAGTCCGTATTTATTGTCTTCAAAATGTCTTGCGTCACCGTACGACATGCGTAATAATACGTAGGACCACTGTGGCGCTGCATGCCCGAAATTGGAATGACCCGACCTGTTGGCTGTTACGGTTCTTTTTTTTTTTATGATATAGTATTTCTGCGGTTTAATCAGATGATTTATATGCGATGTTTTTAGGCATGCGTGTTATGACCTTGCTAATAAAAGTGATAACAATATTAATAATAGTCAGCTGTAATAAATCGGTAAACTGTATACATAATTCCCTTTCACAGCCTTTGGTTTTCACTTTGCTGTTCGCGATCTCTAACTGTCGGCCGTGTCGCCCGCATCTATACGACCGGATTAAACGTACCATACTTACAACGTGCGTGTACATAATAATGTTATGATCGAATACAACACAACCGGTTTTTTTATGATCTCTGGTACAGCTCGGAATATTGTAACGATGATATTGTGTGTGCGTTGTATAAGCAGATCTCGGCAGTATAATATATTTGTTTATACTTTTGCGGCAGAATAACATAATAATGTGAGAGTCGGAAAACCACAAACATTTTATAAAAAGAAAACAAATCTACAATAATTTATCAAAAAATCGTATAATGTATATCTTTCTTATTGGTATAATAAATATTTAATTATATAATATATATATATATATAAAAAGCACGAAATCCCGAATCTTATTATGTTATAATGTTTATAATGTTTGCGTTAGATACCAGTAAGTGTGTCATTCCGTGGTGTGGTAATACTCAGTTTGACGGGTTAGCGGAGCATCGTGCGCAGTATACAGCGGGATGCAGTGCGCGATATCATCATTTCGGCTCTCAGGGGTAGTGAGCGTACGGCGAGGCAAACGTTTTGGCGACGTACGGGTAAGTGGCATATGACGAGAAGGCGCCGTACGGGTGATGAGAAGTTGCTACGTACGGAGACGATACGTAACGCGGTGAGGCCACGTACGGAGATGCCGCGTATGGAGATGCCGCGTACGGAGATGCCACGTACGGGGGTGCCACGTACGGGGATACCGCGTATGGGGATGCCACGTACGGCGATGCTCCGTACGGGGCTAAGTAAGGCGAAGCGTACAGGCCACGTTTATTGCGGTCTCCCGTGACGGAGGCCGACTGAGACGATTGCCTCGGCTGTTCGGTGGCGTATGCAGAAACAACGGACGCGGCGATGACGAGTGAAACTAGATATGTCTGTAAAAATATAACGTTCATAGACAAATAATTATAAATTTCTAAAGTCCTAACGGGAGAAATGTTATTCAAGTGTTCGGAAGCATAGACTTTGCTCACCAAACATACAAAATTGAAAATATCATTAAAAAACAATAGTTATAAATCGCAAACGTTTAAGTAAGAACAAT
This sequence comes from Chaitophorus viminalis, assembly GCA_025469195.1. NCBI lineage: Eukaryota > Metazoa > Arthropoda > Insecta > Hemiptera > Aphididae > Chaitophorus > Chaitophorus viminalis. The sequence goes on along the minus strand of JAIPRK010000579.1, from coordinate 135,682 downwards.
ATAAAACTGCGGTCAAGCAACCAAAAGTGAACCATACCTCCTTCTCATCAATTGGCCGTACTTGTATTCAAAATATTTATTATATCTGAGTATTATAAAAATGATTGCATTGGAAATATTATAATAATGATTATTTATCACTTTATCAGTAACAATATATTATTGATTCGTATAAAGACGCTCGCCTGGTGAAGTAGTATGTAGTAATTATTATGTTTTTTTTATGCAAATATGTGCTTTCAATCGTATTAATTATTACTGTAGGTGTATTTTAGAAATCACAACCACGTCACCGAGTCCGAATACAGTAAACGTTTTTATTTCGATCATTATTTCATGTATTGGAATTCCTTCTACGCAAGACCCCCGGTGACCGAGCCATGTGTAGTCAAATCGGTCTGATTGGTTTCCCGTGCCACAGTCCGGATAACAACGTGACACAACACGAAAGACTAAACAAACGCGTGTTTAAGTTTTATTTTAATACTTTCCCCATCCTACTCGTGAAATTGTCTACGACGTTGCGACTGATAGTAAATCATTTCGCAGTTATGTGACACGAAGATTGACGAAAACCTTACTTAGGTGTTTACTTATATGGTTAAATAATATGCTTTCAACGTCGGTCCATATGAGCTATACTACAGAATTTCCTGGTTTTAAGCTTTAGTTTTTATATTTTAGAGCTCCTAATTATTTTATATTAATACTCAGACTACAAAATACGCGTCTAAGAACATTACAAGTACATTTGAAATAAAAATCGTTCATGTTTACTTTTTGACCCATAGTTAATAACATCAACATTTTTTTTTAATTTTAATTTTAATTTTAAATAAACTATGAAATAAACGTGTTCGTTAGCTTACCTGGAATTGCATGTTGACTTTCGATGTTGGTTGTTGTTTAAAACTTAGTTTAATATTTATGGTGGCTTGAGGAGTTATCTGGGTCCACTGCAATCGAATGATGAACTGATTGATGACTTAAGTCCAATCAGCCGTTTTATATAGTAACATTTGACCATGTGTTCATGTGTTACACGTTACGCCCAATTGTCATTCAGAGTACAATATTCCTACGTCCTAGTTACCACACACAATTTTTATGCCAAATATAATAACAATTGAATTATAATGTTTTCTACGCAAACACAATTGGTTTTTTTCTATTCTGTTTATAATCACCACCCAGCACCCTTTTTTAGAATAGCCACCGTGAGTGTGTAAGATACTATAAGGTCCTTGACGACGATGTGCGTTTTGTAACTCCAAATGGATGACCCTATCATCGTCACTTAAGCGACAATGCGACATTATTGACGATTCTTATGATACTTCTATTATAATTGACAATGTACAATGAAAATTGTGTACCTATAGGCCTTGATCATAATATTATATTTGACCTTAGTGGTGAATTTTATTCGGTCGTCAAGAACTATAACAGCTCCAGACATGCGAGGCGAATTGAACTAAATCATCAAATGTTGATGCGAGTTCGTAAAAAGTTTAATACAAAATAAAACATTTGTAAAAAATATGTTTTTTAAAGAAAATTAAACATTGTAGGTATATACTAAAGGTATATTATATTTAAGAATGGAATATATGATTATGGCTATTGTATTATATAATATTTTATGTATATACACAATGAATAGTGATAAAATTATAAATTACCATTTCCTGGTAAAAATAACAATTTAAATGACGACTCAATATTTAAAGAATTATTAGATATATAGGAAATTAATAAAAAAAATTTTGCTTCTAGGATCCCGGACTATAATTTGTAAATAAAATATAAATTATAACAAATTTAATTTCCTTTGTGAAGATAAGAGTCAAAATATATTGTATGATAATAATTAAAATAATATTTTAGTGTTGTAAGTATTAAATTATATTTTAATTCAAGGGGCACTGCTATATTTATTCACAATTAAATAGTAGGTATTGTAAATATATTATGATAACTTAAGAATAACATTCAAAAGTGAAATATTTTTAGAATTAGCATAACAGAACATAATTTTTTGCTTGATATTTGTCAGGTTTTTATTCTTCCTAAAGAGTAAAAATGAAGTAAAAAAAATAATAGTCATATACCTATTTTAAATACAAATTATGGTATGTGATTTGGGTACTTGATACATTGCAAAATTGAACCCAAGACTGTGAACCGTTAACCTTTATTTGAATTGTCTTGATTACTAGAGGTGTAGGAAATTATTACTATACACGTTAATACGCTATACTATTAGTGCCAAAGTCACGGCTCTCATCGAGTTATAAATGAACTTGAATTTATAAACGTAAAATATATCCATATCGTTATAGATATAATATTATATGACAACATATTGAAATGACATAACATCATTAGTATACAATATACATATCTATGTTTTCCAATGTACATTGACTAGTACAAAAAATATTTGTTCATATAATAAATAATAATATTCACATCCTTAATGGTCTTCTTGCCAATTTCATCAATAATATTGGTAAATCTAATCATGTTTAATGTCTACTATCTAGTATACTTTTTAATATTTATATTAAACGTTGTATAATTTTGGCACTAAGTCTTCCTGACATAAATTAAATAGTAAAATAATTAATCATTGGCATGACGACGTAATAAAATAAACACCTTTTTCGGTAGAAACAAATAATCCTACTTGTAAATGTAATCATTATTATAATTAAGAATAATTTTAATCGACTAGAATGTAAATTAAAAACTACAGACTAACATATTATATGGAAATAAAATATATAGTATTCATAATATGAATTTCATATTATGCTATGTACTGTCTATACTAAGTGCCTTATGATGGTAATTATTGCACAAAAAGCTCTGTCAATGTGTGATAATTTTTACTTGGCAACTTGGCATACTTATTTTAGGCTTTGTACATAATACCTTATTATTTCCACTTTGCCCTTAACATACATTTTTTAACTTATTGATGATAAACAATATTATTTACATTTTTTCTATAAATGTGAAATAGTACATCCAATTGAATTTATATTATTTCATAAGAATACCTATATAGCTAATAGTGATTATACTTTTCTTAAACTTTTGATGTATAGCTGGTATTATAAATTATATTATTATTTATTAGAAACTGAGTTATGTAATAGGTATTTGTACTCAATTAACCCAATTTATACTTAATTTTTTCCAATATAAAATCATTATTATGTATATTAAAACATGCCTACAGTAATTATAATTTATATAGATGAGTACGACTCGCACCTCTTCTAAAAAATTTTTTGGAAATAGATCCATATATTTCGGTAAGTTTAAATGCAACTATGTTGGTAAATGACAAACAATTATAATAAATATTTGCCCTTTGTTTGAAATAATTTAAATAACAGCCAACAAACAAATTTAAAAACAAAATAATTGTAATACGTATTTTGAAAAAATTAAAAATATAATATATTTGGATTTTGAATTTTAATAATTATTAAATTATAAATACCATGTAAAATTACATAATAGACCTATAATATTTAATATCAAAAATTTTAAATAAAATAATCATGAATTTGGAATGATAAAGAATGTTGTTGTTTCAATAAAATTGAAGTTTACTATTATTTTAAAAGGCATTTAAACCAATACAAATATTTTGTATAATCGTTTTCATCTATAATGTATTTCTTTTCTATATATTATATTAAGTACCTACTAGATTTTTACTTAATAATAATAATGTATTTTTTATTTACAAAAAACAAGGGTTTTCTCCGAACAACATAGGTCATTGGAATGTATTTTAAACTCCAGTTATCGTTACCATATCAACTATATAGATACAGTGTACCTACTGTAATAATTTTCCTTTATACTTCGGATTTACAGTAATAATTGTTTTTTTCCCCGTTTATAATACGATGGAAATTATGGAAGTTGGTAGTGCCGTATCGTGAAATAAAAATCGAAGTATAGTGGTAGTATAGGTATAAGTATAATAATGGAGTATAGTAAAAGTAGGCATAAATCGACTAGTACCTAGGTAGTCTGTAGGAATCTACTTAAATTGAGAAAAACCGATAAATTCAAGTTTTCAGAAAGGTTTTTACTCTTTTTAAAACCTATATTTTTAATTGTATTTTTCCGTAGAATAGGTGCTAAAATAATATAATATAAGATGCTTAAATTGTTCCGTTAAAAATATTTTATTGTAGTCATATATTAAATCGACAACAAATAGTTATGTAAGTTGTGTTGAAGTAACAGTGAGCGTTACCAAGTATAGGTACTTATAGTTGTAATTAGAACTTATAAGTTATAACTTATATATAGGTATGTATATGTAAGCCGTATAAGATGTAACTATGGTTAAAACATTCTCCGTGACCAAAGGCAACGCACTTTATTACCATCAGTTTGTTTTTTATTATAAGGAAAGCGACAGTAAAATACCGATTTATATTGGTATTGGGGATTGAAAGTAGTAAAAATTGTTGTGACGGCTGATTAAAATTGTGTAATAATATTGATTTGGAAAGAAACGGGAGGCGAGAAAACTTCGACGGTGTTTATTTTACGAGGCTATTCCGTCTATGGTTGCTGAGCCTGTTACACGCCTAATAGGTACGTACAAGTAATAGATAATGTTAAGGTAATGCAATTTTGAAAACAATAATGGTCTATGCTGGCTACTACAACCACAGATTACAGACGTATATTATGAATATGATTCATATTGTAATCTTTGTTACGACGGTGAAAGATTGTTGGCCGAAACTTGCGGGAAAACGCGAGCTGTATAATAATAACAATAATAAGTGCAGTGCGCCGCCGTGTCGATGCCGATCGCCGCAAAGCGCCACAATAACCACCTGTACAATAGATGGCGCTTTCAGGACGAACAATTGCAATGTGCGCGAACACTCGCCCGACTTCCTAGCATCGGTGCGCATGGACGGCAGCTTACGAAACCCTTCGGCGTGCCCGCGTCAACGGTCGCCGTTCAAAGGGACCCGCGCTCAGGTTTGGACGGTGCGCTGGTACACCGAAATGCCGACAAACGGTGGGTCCGGCACGCTGATGGTCGGATCGCGTCATCGGCCACGTCCACTTATGAGCGACCGTACTCCGTGAACGAGTAACCCGCGAGATCGCATCAACGGTTGACGCTTGATCTGGCGGGTTTATACCTAACCTGGCCGCGCCTACGAACGCGTGAACGAGTATCGTGCCACTTACGTACTGTGTCGTACGAACCTTTACGTGCGGTCGGCATGTGATCGGATCCATCGTCGACACCCGAATGGGTCACGTTGTCCACGGCGCCTGGTCGGTTCGCCCGATTTGGTGCCGTGTTGTGCATCCCTGCCCGGGTTCGGGTCGACGAAAAATCAAAAAACCCTCACCTAAGCGCCTCGGAACAACGCTATTAGAGTCGAATCATACTCTAGAAGCTCTCCGGCGAGGCGTACACTGGAACATATCACCAAACTAAAAGTGAGTGGAGAGAGAGATTCATCAATATTGAATTTCCACTAGACCAGTGTAATGACAAGCCGAGCATAGGAACAAGTAAACAACCCCGTAGTCGAGAGCAAACCACTGAATACAATATAAAATCAATTTCACTCTGAATTCTCGTAGAAGGAATTAACAAATTACAGACTTTTTAAAGTGTTATACTTATACATTTATGAAAATAACAACGACATGTAAATATTAAATTATTATATAAATATTGTTGAGTGAAAAAAAAAATAACCAATTAGATTTGAAACCTTGAAGAATTGTCAAGTGACGATACAGTATTTTCTAACTATTCGTTCATATTTATCATATCACAGTAGATGTAAAGAGTTATTTTTCAAATGAACAAAACATTGTTGACTAAAAACCACCGAGCTGATAATTATTTAATTAATATATTTTTCTAACAATTAGTAGAAAAAATAAATTTTTAATAAAAAATATTATTTTGCTGTTTCTATGGCATAATATAGAGCATATTTCATTATTTTTAGATCTATAAAATCTGAGCATTCTGAGCCCTGAAGAATAAGTTTATGAAGTGATAACTAATGCTAAGTTGCTAAGTTCCGATACTTTTAAAGTGTGAAGTAATATGTATCGTGTTAATACATCTCGAAAGAATATTTTAAGCCAGTATAGTTTAGAAGTTTTAGAACCATTAAAACCACTAAAATAAACAAATATGTAAGATAACTATATAAATATATAATATATACAAACTACTTCTGTTAATAAAATACAAGAATATATGTAAGAAGTAAACATGTAAGTACAAAAATATTAATCTAAGTAAAATGGAAATATTAAATTAAAAAGCAATCATTGTTCAAATCTAAACAAAGAAGATTGGAAAAATATTTTAATGTACAAATTAATCTAAAGCAATTGAATGTTTATTATTATTATTATTATTATTATTATTATTATTTGCATATGACATATTTTCGATGTGAGAAGAGTATAGATAAAATTGGTAAAATTAAACAAATAAAATAAAATAAATATGGTAATTAACAGTCAACTAAGATATATGTATAATCTAACTAGGTTATGGTAGGTATAATATATATAAATAAAAACGAATCAATATGATAATCACAAAAACTTGACAAAAACAATCACAAAGGTATCTTAAGTTCATCAAGCCATTTCACAGTTGCTGCTCCGCCCTCGTGAAACTTTGTTAGTCCTTCCTCAAACATTGTAATGGGACACGTCTCAGCTATATGTTTTATTGTCTAAATTTCTCTACATTCGCAAGTTTTTTATTGAATATTTAACCAAATGGCAAATTGTACTGCATAATGCATATGTATACATATATATATATATATATATATATATATATATATATATATGGGAATAATACCACCAATTTTCACTAAGCAATGTAATACAAGAGCATTTTAAAATAAATTAATAATAGTAAATTATATTTTTCATAAATTATTTATTTATAGTTGTTTCAATAAAAACATTAATAAGCTAAAACTGAAAACATTTAAGTGTAAAAAAATATTTTGTTTTCTTGCAGTAGCCTACAAGTAAAGAAAACTTAAGAAAAAATATTTATAATAAATAAATAATTTATTACATTAATTGTAATTACAAAATAAAGTTTTTTACTCCAAAAATAATTTAGAATAATCAAACAATGTATTAGTTATTTAATTAATTAATTAATAAACTATATAACATTTTTAAAAATAATATTGGCAATACGTTTAAAATAATAAATATGTTGAGACACTAAGTTAACACCATAACAATCAATAATATAAAAACTAATGATATTATTTTTAACGTCACTAATTATTCATTAGAGTTTAAATAGGTAACATTTCATTTTGTAACTATAAACATTGTCAATGATTCCATTTATTTCTTTGATATTCTGCATCTGTTAGAGGTACATAAATTACACCCATCAAGTTCTCCTTGGATATTGAACCATCTAATCTCTTATCAATTACTTGCAACACTTGATCTCCATTTTTTGGCCCAACTGGTAACACAAGTCTCCCACCAGGTTTCAGTTGATTGATTAACTAGGAAAAAACAACATTTAAAGAAACAATAATAATTAATCATATTTAAAAATAAGTATATGTTTAATTTAGATTGTTTTAACCATTTCACAATTATAACAAATTGTTTTAATTTTAAATATTATAAGTTTATGATAAAATGATTTAATATTGCTAAAAAATTATTATTATTTTTTTTTGATAAATTGTGAACTTTACATTAATATTATAATATAATATATTAATATAAATACTCAAATACGATTCCGAAAACTGTTATATAATTATATAAGAATACACAAATATTAATGCTATATTTAATATAAAAATTACTTTTTCAAATTTCAAGATGAGAAAATACCACGTCCAAAATATTTACTTGGCAATTTACAGTCATTGAATTGAAATGATTACTAAAAACGTGATATAACTATATTTTTAAAAGAAATTTATTTTTTGCTTAATTACAAGGAATTTGAAATAATTGAAATATTCGAAATGATTGTTTTATCCTTTGTTTTAATGTTTTTATAGTTAAATTTTAGTTATAAACTTTTCTAAACATTACAATAGTTGAACTAAAAAATAGTTAATGTTATAAGTATATTTTTCATAAGATTAATTATCAGAATTTTTTTTATTATTTAACAACATATAATCTCAGTAACTTAAAAAAAAACATTTTCAAATCTCTAAGGTACTCAATGTTTAATATCTTTAGTTTTAATAATTATACCATGGATTTTAAGCAATTAAGAGATTTTAATGTAATATAGGATTACCGGTTGTGGAATTTTTTCTGCTGCTGCTCCAACATGAATAGCATTATATGGAGCATACTTTTCTAATCCTAATCTTCCATCTCCAGCTAGAGAAAAAATTATCTTATTAAATAAATAAATAAATAATATAAAAATATATTTTAAACATTTACTTTCTAAAATAATTCTCTGGGAATTTAAGAGTTCTGGATTGTCTTTTCTAACATTTTCAATAGATTTTTCAACAAGTTCAGGTATATGATCAATACCGATTGCTTTGCCTTTTTCTCCCAACATGACAGCCATACAGGCAGTTAAATATCCAGATCCCGAACCAATATCTAAAGCTCGTTCACCTTCTACTAATTGATCTTTTAATAATTCCAAAGCATATGCGTGCTAAAATAAATAATATTTTTAGATAAAACAGATAAATGTTTATTTACTTACTGTTAAGTAATAATAGTGTATCTTTTTAAAAAATGTCTGTATATATTCTTAAAATAGAGATATTCAGTTAAATTTTTATTTATATTTTAAATTTCAAAATATAAATAAAATTATAAGAATAGAATTGTAAATATTTTTTTTAATTTTTAAGTAACTATTACCTTATTTAACAGGATGCACATGCATCAATAAATTAATGTAAAATAATTATAATACCAAAGTATTTTGATTCATTTATTACCATATGAGGTGCGCTGATAGTAACTCCATATCCAATACCTTGTGGTTGATCTAAATAAGGCGATATTGATACAAAATTTCCTCTGTCAACAGCTTTCATAATTGTTTCAACTTTATCACTCTTAATAATATTGTTTGCTGTAAAAAAAAAAAAAATAGCTAAAATGCTGTCAAAATCAAGATACAAAGTTCATTTTAGAATTATAAAATTATTGAAACAGTAGAATTTCTTAAACACAATTTAATTATTTTTGTTAAATTGTGTAATTAGCATAGAATACTACACAATTTAATAATGATCAAATATTTAGACAAATACAAAATATAATTTCATTTTTGTAAGCCTTCTATAAGTTTAGGTAAGTTCCAAGTAGTTTAAAAGATTTAATCAAGTATTCTTTTTTATTTATTACTTGGAGTAACTAATTAATTCATTTGAAGTAACTAAATCCATAATTTCTAGTAATTTGGATGCCATGAACTCAAATGTACGGTCTTACTCTATTGAATATAATATAACTGTGCTATACCAGAGTTAGAAATACCCTATGGGTAATGAATGACTAATGATAAAATACTTGAAATAAAATATTAAATAACTACAATATCAATAAATTTAAACAAATAAATAAAAATTGTTAATTTATAAAGAAATCAAAGTTATCTTTATTCCATCAGAAGCAGGTCGATATTATGTAATAGTTGCAGTGCCAAGTTATATTATTTTTAATTATAAAATATAAAACTGTAATTAATTAACTAAATAGCGTATTAGTGCAGAATAATTATACATTTACAAGTAAATCTTTGGAAATATATTATGAGTATATCTATAATAAATTCACCTCTTAAATTCTGTACAAGTTCAATATTACTTCGACCGTGAGATCTCCAAGCCATTGAAGCAAATATTGACAAAATGTATAGTAGATGTAGACAAATTAAATATTTATATGAAAAATGTATCGTATTTACTAAACACAATTTAGTAGACAGTTATCACTTATTATTATTTTTTGTTTGGTTTAAAATGAATACTAGATTAAACAATAAAATACAATTTGTAGTAAGTAGCTATGGTTTAAAATTGTCAAAATTCTAAAATACTGAATTACAAATCAGGAAAAAGTATGAACACTATGAGCTATAGACATAGATTATATGAATACAGATAAATCACTCCATGCTGCAATGTAAATTCAGCGATAAGAGTCGGACACTTTTAAGGAGCGTGACCACAAGTAGAAAAATTAATTTCTGTATAATAATTTATTATTTCTGAACGAGCATCACTGAATTTTGTTGTGGTTCACGAAATGCTAGCCATAATTCATTGAGGACAAAATGTTCTTGAACATTAATGTGAAAAGCAGATTGACAGATTTTGCTGTATCTACCCTATTTAATTACCCTCTTCCTGGTCTAAATGATTTTTTTATTTAATTTTATTAATTTTAAAACTAGAAACTATACCCCTGAAGTATTACAATGTATACTTTGCGCTGATGAAATATCTTTAAAAATTAATTTATACTATTTAATTAAAAGAGATAAAATAATGGGATTTAATACAACAAATTTTCGCAAAATTTATAAACCTGCAAAGTATGCTCTTGTTTTAATGCTCAGAGGTATAAATGTAAATTGGTAACAGCCAATTGCATATTTTTTGGTTTCTAGTTCATGTACAGGTTATGATCCCCAAGATATTATTTTTTCAACAATAATGAAAATTCAAAGTACTTCTTTAGATGTCAAGGCTTTTTTAACAGATATGGATTCAAATTTTCTGAGTTTTAGTAATAAATTTATTATGCATGTGGTTATTTCATGAAAAAGTGTTTAGAAAAACATAGTTGTGATGTTTGTATAAGGTATACTAAATTTAAAAAAAAAACAGAAAAATCATTTTTATTTTCATATTTTAAAACATATACTAATAAAGAAAATTCAACTTTCAGGAACTTAATGATGCCACATGATGATTTTTATAACTATATATATAATTTAGAATCTGTTTTTATTCATTGTTTTCCAATTCTTGCTCCAGAAAATGGATTTTGTCAAAAATTAAAATTAAGTATGTGTTATATTGTTTTTAATCATCCTTGTGAAAATGTTGACAAAGATTATCTTCTTAATTTTTTTATAAGACTCGGAATTTATTCTACAATTAAATTTTTAAATAAAGATTTTCTTTCCACAAAAATGTTAAAACATTTATAACTTAAATATAAATTATTTAGTTCATAACCATTGTATAACTTTTTATTTACAATTTAACATAGTCAATTATTTTTTTTTTTTTCACATGAAATTGATGAAACATTTTTGTTGGAGATATCAGTCAACAGCATTACAATACACTTAGCATGCAACCATACATCAATCATCATATTATATATCTCATTTACTTATATATGGCTTTAATTTAGTAATTTTTTTGGAAATAAAAATATTTTGTTAATGAAAAACAAAATGAGTTATATTTTCTTTTGTATAATAATGTTTTTGAACATATAATATCCTTAGTCAATTGTGTATACTAGAAAAGTATTTGAATACAGGTACTAGCTCTTAAAATAGTATATAATCCACTATGATTATACTTAGTATATGATGTCAGTAAGAAGTATTTTATATGTGTCATATTCATTACTTTTATAAATGATCTTTTAAAAATAGAAAAAAATACTCATACCATATTAAATATTAAATACTCATTCAGTTTGGCTTATGATCCAGCTGTATAAGTAACTTTTTATAAATTGATAATTTATTTAGTAATAAAATTCTAAAAACTGTATTTGTTTAATAAAAATAAATTAAAATCGAATCTATATAAGCTTAATGTTAATATAAATTGTATTGTAAATACTTATTGTATCATTAATTAATACAATAATATATATATTAACTATAAAGCATTTATAATGTGAAAAATCTTGAATTTATTTATAATTTCTCTGTTTTAATACTGCCTATATAAAAATAAATAGATACTTTAATCTTAATTTTAAATAAGAACATATAACTATTCTGAAACAAAATATTAATATACATTTACCTATTTATGTTAATGTTTATGGACAAAACTATGCATTTCATATTAGTCTGAAATCACCTATTTTATATATTTTAGTATAAATATATTAAGCAATTTAAATTATTTTATTATTTTATAATGCCTCTTATACTTCATAATTTTGTAATTTTTAATTTATTCTGTTTACTATATTTAATTTATATTCATTCATTCTTATGTAGAAAAATATATGTAATACATTTAGTCATTAAATTAATATATTAGTTGTTCCTTAGGGCCGTTCTTACAATGTTCGGTTAGTGCCTTATAACACTAACCGGAAGAATTTATCATGTGTTAACCGACAGAATCCTACCGCTTAGGCTTAACCGACACTTAACCGGACATTGTAAGAATGGCCGTTAATATATTTTCCAGTAAGGTAGTAATAAAGTAAATAATATGACTTATTATTATGGTAAAATGTTTGGTACAATCATATTTTTCTCGAATATGGTCACATTGATCATAGAAAGTTGATCACGCTCCATAAAAGTGTTCGCGATTTGTTTACATTTTGATAAATCGCCCGAAGTGCACCATCTGTATTCATATAATCTGTGCTATAAAAGTATAAACGACAAAAATAAATACCTGAGAATTGAGAATTTGAGATAATAATATTATTATAAATGTATTTTTAATTTTATGTCTATGGCACGGACTTTAATATAGTCCATGGTCTATGGCCTATGCCAGCGATTCTTAACCTGTGGTCCGCGGCCCCCAAGGGTCCGCGGCAGTCTTGAAGCTTTCCAGTATTGAGTCCGATGTTCAAAAACGTGTGTCTTGAACGCAACACCAACCATCACATTAACCAAATAAAATTATTCATTTTACATTTTTATGAAAAATTAAGTGTAATAAGAATAATTATAAATGTGTGTGTGTGTGTTTTGTTACGTCTACTTACTCGTATATCTTAATTTGTATAGATAACATGAGATATTTAAAAAAGTATTCGAAAAAAAAATTGGCTATAGGGCTAAAAATCTTTCATCAGGGGGCCCGTGATCTACAAAAGGTTAAGGACCGCTGGCCTATGCCAACATTATCCCGTTAACAATAAGTACCCAGTTTCGATTTTCTTATCAATTAATACTTTGGTACTACCACGTACTACCACAGAACAACTTGTTCTATGGTATGGTAGTACACCCTTCGATCATGGCACAAGTCACAGATATATTAAATATATATAAATTTATACATCTGTGGCACAAGTATACTAACATAAGTGCCTATAAAATATATGTTTTATGCCATGCCATCAACCATATAAATTATATATTTTTATATATTGTTTATAATGTTTATATAGTCGAAGATACCAATCTGGATGTATATTTTTTATAGATTCTTATAGATTAAGAAATGTAAAACCACTTCGCTTATTACTTGATTGAAAATTGAAATCAGGGACTGAAACCGTATCGAAAAGAACCGGTTTTGGAACCGGAACCCTTTGAATATTGAGAACCGGAACCTCATCGGAACCCTTAATAAGATTTATTTTAAAACCGGAACCTCACCGGAACCCATACTTTTTTGTAAAGGTTTTCTACGGTTAATTTCGGTTTTGTTATAATTCCTTTAATTTTTGTTTTATATCTATCATTGGTAAATGGTATGTAATAAGAACTAAACAAATACGTAGATCTATTGTTATTTTTATCAAGAGGATTTTGAGGATTAAATAATATTCAAAAATGAATCATTCAATATTTATATTTTGTATGTAATATGTAATAACTGATAAATGATAATATAATAGGAATTCCCAACAGAAATAAAAGTTTTTATTAACTGCATAATATTATTATGTTCCTATAGAGTTTAGATATATTCTATAATCTAATAGCTGACTAGCTAGATTTACCACTACAACATGTAATTCTGAAAATATGGTTTATGTTTATAAATAACTAGTGTTTTATATTATACTATCGTTATCTGACGTACCAACAGCACTCCTCGTCTCTGAACCGTATACGCGTTTCTGTACCTACTTCGTCGTTGTGCTTGTTACAAATTGTTAACTGTTGGTTGTTACTAATTGTAACTGTCTTATATTGATTTTGTTTATAAGAAAATTATAAAAGATTTTTAATTGTTTGCACTATTAAAGAAAAGTATTCAAAATTGTTTTTATATTCATATTGATATTTTGCAGATTTTAATAAGATAATGCACATATTTATAATTATTATAATATATCTTATATTAACGAGGTAAATTATTTAAAGTAATCAGATTAAAATCCTGTGAAAGTGGAACAGTTCTACTTTCCAATCTACAATTTACTGAAATCTGACTGAAAGTTCCTATAGTCTAAGAAATTATAGTTAGTGGTAACTGGTAATAAAAGAAAACACTAAAAATACAAACTATCAAATCCCGAATAATAGGTAAATGATAGATAACAAATAGCAATTAATGTATAAACTATAAAAAATAAAAAATATCATGCATTAAGTGACAGTGTTGAGTAATTTTTATTACTTATTTAGTCCTCTTAGTTTTAAAAAATTAGTAGAATATCTGGTAGGAAATTGGTATTGAACCACTCTATTAATGTCAATGAAAAGTAACTAAAATTTTTTACTAAATTATTAAACCAAAATAGAAAAAAAAGTTTTTATTTTTTTAAAGCCGAAAAGAAACCGAAACTTTAATTTTAGTATTTTTAAGAACCGAACCGGAACCTGAACCGAAATTTTGGATTTTTAAAAAACCGAAAAGAAACCGAAACCGAAATTTTAGGTTTTTTAAGAACCTATCCAGAACCGGAACCGTAAAAATCATTAAGGTTCCAGTCCCTGATTGAAATAAGTAGTAATGTAATAACTAATAAATAAACCAAGTGTGAGCACCACCATTCACCAAGAGTGCTAACTTTAATAATTTATCCAACTTTATTGTTTATTACTTATTAATAATAATATTAATAAAACTTTACTTTTATTATTTTATTCTCAACTAAAACCGCCAAGTAAAAGTAATGTGAATGGTAAAGAATTGTTAAATTATCTTATAAATATAAATTAAATATTTTTACAAAAGAAAATGAACAGTTACCAACTACATTTTAAGTTCTTTTGTGTATTTTCTTTATAAATTGTAATATTATTGTTGGAAATGAATAAATTGTTATTATTATTATTAAACAACCCTTTTCCTTTTTTGATGGAATAGTAGTGCTAGTCCCCACTCGGAGATCCGAACAAGGGATTATTTTATCTCTGGAATTTTTTAACTCTACTTTATTCATCATCAAAAATCATTATATTCAGGAAACAATACGAATAATTAAACCTGGAAAAAAATTGAATGAAATTCTAGACTATTGCGAATTTTAAATAATTAATGATCATTTGTATGATGATCAAAACTAAATCTAGTTAGATTAAACTCTTTTACTTATTCGCGGTTATGTTGTACAGAATGCTAAAAAACATTCATTAAAAAAAACTTGTAATAATTATTTTAATTCATTTATTTCAACATCAGATGAACAGAAACATCGTTAAGATAAGTAAAAAAATACATTAACATGAGAAACTGCCACTTACTCAGTCCATCAGAATGTCTTATGAATACAATATATAGCTTAGAGACTGCTATTATAGTGTCAACAGTGTCATAAATAGAGCTCGGATGATTACGACTTTGCATATTTTTTTAACGCAGCTAGATTTATACCAATTACCAATGTGCGATATAAATCTGACTCATGAAGTCAAGATTGTAAAAAAGGAAACTAATTTTGTATATTATTTGATATTTGACATTTTTAAGCATATATATATGTGGTTGCCACTAGGTTGTACCATTTTAATATTATTGACTTTTATCAAAATATATAAAAAGTCAAAATAGACTCACAATCTTAATAAACGTAATAAAACGTACTTAATATTTTACGCATGTATAGGAACTATAATAACTAGCCACAGTTTTACATTTCAAACTTGGAATGTACCAAATAAGTTACTATATATACTTTAATACTTATAACTTAAGTATAAGTATACCTACATAAATATAAAGTACGTATAAGGTACGTTACCTACTAATAAGGTATTTCAGTTATACTGATTAATTATACTATTAATTATAAATAATACTAAATTTCCATTCTCCATTAGTGGTTTTAATAAAATAATAGAGAAAGTTAAATAATTATGAACTACAATTACAATTTCAGAAGCCTTTTGAAATTGAAGAGGGCAAAAATAACCAAGATTGGATTGCCGTTGGAGGGAAGGAAACTACAGAAGGCCGAAACATGTGGCACGATCTTTATTTTGTAGTAGCCGGTAGGTGTGGTCTTAAAGACTGAAGAGGAAAGAGGAAGAAGTAGAAAATAATGAAACAATATCCATTCCAAAAGTGATCACTAGGTGATTTCTTGTAATTATTTTGCTACCTATTAAACTCTATTTAGCGTACTCGTCTCACAATGAAGTTGATTGAGGCGAACCGTAGCGGGGCTTACCGTCATCTTTGCTCACCAACCCCGGCTCTATGTTGTGTCCTTTGACTCATGACCATTTAACCGTTTAGATTGGAGCACTGGCAAGTGCCCAGGTATACTATAGACCAGTGTTTCCCAATCTTTTTGCAATGGCGACCCATAAATTTAATCTTTATTGGGTACGCGACACCCTGCTAAAAAGAAATATTCCATAATCATAATAAAATACCTACTATACAATATAGATATTATAGAATATAGATTATAGACTATAGAGATATCAAATAAAACATAGCAGAAGCACTCGGCGAAAACCAATCACACAAAATGTTAACATTTTTAAGCATCACAAATATCATTAAAAAATTGTAACTTATAAAACATGTATATATTATGTAACAACTAATTTTAAGAAAAATACTATGTAATAATTTAATGTCAGGCCAATAACCTAAGTTGTTGAAGCTTTTTCCTTTTAAATAAAAAAATAAAAAACATAACATAAGCATTTATCAATTTAGGTTAGGGAAACGCTGCTATAGAGAGATACACAATAATGTTACGTGCCGAGTAGATGCCTCGACAGAGTAATACAATATTTAAGAGCTAAACAGTTGAATTGGATTGGTAAAAAGACTTAAAATACTTTTCACAGTATTTATAGATATTTTACTTGTATAAGATAAATCAACTATTTTAATTTAAACAGATATCAAATACTTGAGACAATTATGACTGGCAGAGCTTCTTTACAAGGACGACGTCAAAGGGGTGCCAGGGTGGTGGTCGCTCCCTTAGGACAAATTCTCGCCCTTCTTTTGCCCCTCCCCCAAGATATTTTGGCCCATGAAGCACCAGACTTAGCAATACGCACTCGCAAATGACTTTTGGGCACGTAGGTAACTACCGTGATTTTGTATTATTTGTATAATTAACGTAATTTACGATCACCCAGATCGGCTGGATCATATTCCGTTTCAACCGTATGAACGGTGATTCTCAGATTATTCGGAAATAAAACATACATATAATGCCAATAGTGTACGTATCAATTTAATCATATTGAATTTAGTATGCCAAAGTCCATAAAAGTGGTATGATTCAAACATTTTAAGCTTCAAAGGAATTATATATATGAATTAATGACCTTCGCACTGATTTTTAAATAGTTGAAAATCTGAAATCCCGAATCTCACAGGCCTCGTTTTTGTACAGAACCCATTTTATCGCTGAACTTTGTTGGTGCGTTGATAATGGAATAATATAGTATTACCTAAGTTTTATTCCAATTTTATTAGGTTTTTTAATTATGATAAAGATCGATACCCGCTACAGTTGTACGAAATTATTTATTTTAGATTCTGAACGAAGTGATGGAATCTATTGGTTTTACAATGATGTGTGTTTTTTATTTATTTATTTTTTTGTGTCTGTCATCACGTTTTGGGACAGTAAAAATGCTTCGATTTTCTTAAACAGCAACTTTTCTGAAAGAAAAGTGAATGTAGATGGTACTTGGGCACGTCAAAAATCAAACTTTTTCAGAACTTTTTAAAAGCGTCGAAAAAATGATAAAAAAATTACGAAAAAATGGGAAATTTTACACAAAACCACGTTTTGACAAAACACATTTTTTTAAAATATACTCTAACTCAAAAACGAAAAACCGTAAACACTTGAAATTTTCACCAAATCTTTATATTGGCTTTTTCTATATATGGATAAGTTTTCAAAGTATTTTGACTAATTTATAGACAATTTAAATTTTCGATTTTTGTAATTTTTTTTTTTGAAATATTTATAAAATTTATTTGGCTGTATGAAAACTCTTGAAAATTTAATACAAGGTTTATTATAAGAAACTTATCATAACTAAAAATATCGGAGATCGTTTAACTCAAATTTTTTTTATAAACCCATAAATTTCAAATTTGTATAAAATATGTTAAAATCGCGATGATTTGCAAGTTGTTTTGTAGTTGAAAATACATTACATTTTTCAGTTTATACTCAAGGATTAAAATTTTAACACTCAGTTATCCATAAGTTACTCTTCAAAAAGCTATAAAACAATTTCTATTGGACTTAAAGGAAAACATTTTATGACCGTTTGAAATTTAAATTTTTACGGAATTGCATACTATTGCATTATATTTAAATTTAAATATAAAATACTATATTAGAATATACCCATTTTAGACCAACATAACATCATCTCCGTTCACAATTGTTATTCGTATACAATGATACCTATAATTGCATTCAAATTTAACAAATCCATTGTAATGACCTATCCTATGAACGAAGTGCACTCCACCCCCAACTGTACTGCAGAGCAAGGTCCATCCGATTCTTTTTTTTATTGACAAGTACAATTTTTGGGCTTGCCCATCCAAAAATGTAATTGCCCTTTCCCGCTCCCTCAGAAATAAAAATTCTGGCGCCGTGCCTGCTTCTTTACTAGATGGTAGGATACGTCTGAATTCGTAATTGGTCCGGGACCTGTGCAGTTATATCCAGGCCACTTGCTCTTGTGGTTCATTTGGATAGTAATTTTGGTAGTCGAGAGCGGTGCTTCTCATTGTAGAGGATTTCGGATCTAGAAAAGTATAATCCCTTACTCAGAACCTCGAGCTCTATTTCCTGGATAATCTGCCTATTATTTGATATTACGTGTTTTGCATATAAAGTTGTCTATTTATAATGAGCTACCTATAATATTTAATAATTGTTTTGCGTCGTATATAATACTTTTAATGTGGTAATGCGCAGTAGGTACATTACAATAGTACAGATATCTTAGGATAGAAAGTAGGGGCTGGCTTCGGACTATAGGCCACCAGGGACAATAGGGGATTAGATATAGGATTAATATCTTAATATTTTGTACACCATTAATAGTCCATGATTCATAGTTCTAACGCCATAGTACATGTTGTCACTGACCTATCGCACAGATTATATGAAATATATCATAATCATATAATGAAATATTTTCATATAATCTGTGGACTCAGTGGTAGTAGTGTGAAAACCACGGCTATAGATAGCTATAGATATCTATAGCTGAGGTGAAAACACTGAAAACAGTTGATTGTTCAGTTCCTCCGTGAAAAGAAGAAAAATATAACTGATAATCAATAACCATGACGCTGAGGGTTATTTTTCATTTTGATTCAGTTATGTTACAAGCCTGTCGAATGAATATCATTGCCGAAAGCCGGTTAGTGGACATATACGCCATACGGTATTACTCTCTATTGCAGACATGCAGTAGTGCTCTATGCGTTCTACGCTCTGTAAATTATGTTAGACACTAAATTATTATACCACCAATTCATGGAATCCGGGTGTTTATTTCAACTTAAAGTTTTTAGAGGTACTCTATCATTTTCAAAGGTATTTAATTTTAAATTATTAACTTAAATACGTCAATTTATATTTGACATTCGTCACGGCACTGAGTGTACTACTTACAATACGTTGGCTAATATTAAGTAGATAGTAAGTACTTACTAATTGTTTTTATTCATCTTACAATTTATATTGTTATTTATTAATAGAACGCAATTGATTTATAAACAAGCGACCATCGAGAATAATTTAATTTAATAAATAAATTAATCTATTTTGTCATGAGTAAGTGCTTGGTGTATTATTTGATTATGATTGTTTGAACATGATTATTTCAATATAAAAGGAAGGGTCATCACGCTAGTTTATAAAACATAAGTGATGAATTTGACATGACTATTGAATCACCTGTGCTTACTGTTTAGTAATACTACATTCTATAGTTTTAATGTATATACCTAATACCTATACTTATTTTTGTATGTCTGTATTTAAAATGTTTATGCATAGGTATAACTATATTTTCAGTCTGGGTTCATCAGTCGATAAGTAAGCACGTCCGCCCATGTGCGTTCCGTTTTCTATCGTACGTTTCGGGTAGTGCGCGTTTCGTATTAATCATCGCCAGTAAGCGTTATGCAATAGTTAAATATTATTATCATGGACGACAAAGGCCCGAGTATGGAAATACTCGTAAGCTCGCATAAAAAAAAATAACAAGTCTAGTGCAAAACGACATTTATCCTCCACGTCTTCGTCACCCAAGGTAGAGGAAAAACAGACAAAAACTCAATTTAAATCACCTAATCGATATGCAGTACTAGAAGTCAATGAAACGCCCGACAATGACGTTTTTTCTTCGCCTAATAATGCTGCTGTTATCCAACAACAACAATCCCAATTAGATAAAGACAAAAATGAAGACATTTATGACAAATCACCTGCCATTCACATAAAAAATCTAAAGAACTTTAACATATTTACAAAAGAATTATCAGCCTTGACGGAGGTTAATGGATTTTACTGTAAGTCGACAAAATATTTTCTAAAAATTTACCCCAAGGGAGTAAGAGACCCGACAATTTCAACACTATCGTTGATTTCCTTAATAACAAGAATCTCGAATATCATTCATTTTGTTCACCTTGTGCACGACCTTTCAGGGTCGTCATTAGAAATCTGCACCATACAACTCTCACTGACGATATTTCAGATGCCCTAGCTGAACTAGGCCACTCAGTTCAATATATAACAAACATCACAAAGAATAAAATACCTTTGTTACTTTTTACCTTGAATCTTCACACAAATACAAACAACAACATCTTCGATATTTTTAATTTATTGCATACAGCCGTCTCAATAGAAAAACCATTTAAAGTAAACCATGGACCTCTTCAATGTTATAAATGCCAATCATTTGGACACACAGAGAATTATTGCAAGTATAAGCCTCGCTGCGTTAAGTGTGGTGAAAATCACCCGTCTTTGGAATGCACTAAAGATTGCCTCCTTCCAGCTAAATGTACCTTATGTTCTGGTTCCCACACTTCTTCATATTAAGGATGCCCAGTTTTCAAGAAAATTGACTCTATCATTCACAAATCAACCACAACAAAACGGATCCCGCCGATGCCTCCTACTCAAGTTTCCTCCATGCAACCTCGTTCTCACAAACGGACTTACGCCGATATCACGGCTAACCAGTTACCAGTCATACCATCAGATATCAGAAAACCAAATAATAGCTAAATTTCTCGATGGATTTAAAGCTATTATTAATCCATTAGTATCACTTTTAACGTCAGTCCTAAGTAAATGTCTATCTTCAATCACCTCAGTTCCCTAATTAATTTTATCTCCCCTTCTTGCATGTCCACACTATACATCATCCTTATTATGTTCCACCTCACAGTCAAAACCTATATATATATAGTTAATTATTCCAATTAAATTTTATCATTATTCCACCTTTTATCTACCTATCACATCTGTATGTTTGATTATTTTATATAGAATTTATTTAAAATAGCATTTGACCATAACTTATCTATTGTAATACACTTCTGGTAATGATCGAGCTATAATTGTATAATGCAGAAAGCTCTAAAATAAAATATAAAAAAAAAAAAACTATATTTTTATAGAACAGACATGAAACAATTTTACTTGGCATAAAAATGTTTAATGCAACATATTTGCAGTAATGTACTCAAAGTTAAATGTAGGTATTGAACTATTTTTACAATTTCATATATCAAATTTTTTTAACTAACATTAAAAATAATACTCATACTTTTAAGTACTTTAAGTATTAGGTTGTGTATACATCAAAATTAATCACTCTTGTAACATAAAATGTTCACTGTTGTCACCAATTATTACTAAATGTACCTATGATATAAATATGATTTGGTACTCAAAAATAATTATCATATCTTTCATTCATGTTGTACTATTGCTAATAAATTACAAATTAATTCAGTATTGTTATAAAATCTGATAATTGTCTTGACTTAAATAACTATATTATGTATATTTTAAAAAGGTTGTCAATCATTTTATTAAGGAGAGCAATGTGATCATCGTCTGTTCATGAGGGTTTTTTTTTTAATTTAATGATCTGTAGGGGGTTAAACATATGGGTAGTGTATGTGTATACGCATGGACAACTCATCTAGAGTTACGAGGTAACCCACATGACTGTGCAGATTATTCCTCCATAGCATGTCCCTCAGTAAATAGTTGCCACAGGTTTATTGGTTTATATTTATCTTGTTAATTCAGTATTCTCACTATTAAGGTTTTTACATTATCTAAATTTGTGAAAAGGGTATTAAAATGATTATTTATATTAAGATAAATTTGTTTCTGGAACTTACACATATTGTTCAACAAATATTCACTGTCTTTTATTTGCCATGTATAATATTTTCTTAAAAGCCTACCAAGTTTCTTTTATTATTTTTCAATTAAACTAATAGTTTGATCATTTATTCAAAAAGAGTAACATTTATCCATCATAATATTTATTTTAAAATGTATTTTATGAAAAATATTTAAATTGTTAATTATTTTTTTTTTTTTTTTTCATATATAATAAATCTGTCAGAACAAGATCGTTGAGAGATCTGAGATATATTTATACATCTTAAAACAAGTTTCATAAATTTATGTAATCATTTAAATACTTGGAGATACAGTTGATAATGCAAGAACCAAACAAAGCTGTATAATGGATTTTGTAGAAAATTTTACTTGTACATTACAAGAAAATATTCAAAATATTTCTGATATTATTGATGATTCATTAAAGGAAGGTTTGTTAGTGTATTAAACATTTTATTTTAATAGAACATGACTTAATGTTTTTTTAATTTAGAAATTATAACAGCAAAACAAGAACCGGAGATATTCAAAAAAAAATATTGTACTTTTAACCCTAATTTAGAAGAATGCACGTTAAAAATAAAAAATTTAAAACTTGAGGTAATCTAAATTATAAACTATAGTTGTCAATTTGTCTTAAATTTCTGTTTTTTAATCACATTTAGATAGTTAATAATTTAAAAATATATTTTAAGTTTTTAAATTAAAAATAATTTTAATAATTACAATAGGTAAATATTTATTTTATTTTTTTATTTTTTAAGAGTCATATGCCCATGAATAATTTGAATAAAGCAACTGTTGAATTGAATGCAAAAAAAGAAACTGTATTAAACCTTAAGTAAATCTTAATTAAATAAATATCTATTAAACAAGTCAATCTTAGTTCTTTTTATTTTAGTCAACATTTTCAAAAAGAGTTCAAAGAAATGGAACATCAGATTTTATTGATTGACAATCAGAATGATTCCACAGATATCAACTATAATGAAATTTTAAATAATAATCAATCATTGAAGAATGAATGTGATGAACTTCTAACTTCTCTGTAATAGCTTAATTATTTATAATCATATTATAAATATGTATGTCCACTACCCATGTACAAGAACTATAAGAGCAGTAGTAATAGTTTACCTGTTACTACAATGTCTTATTTTTAATAGCATCATATATGTATTAATTTTAAATTATATTTATTAGAAGTCTGTACAAAAATTTACTGAATGTACAATCAAAATTAATTGAGGAACAAAGTTACAATGTAATAAAGACAAAGAAATTAAATGAAACATTAAAAAAAGATCATTTTGTTTTAAAAAAAATCAACGAGTATATGAAAGAAAGCAGTTATGGTTTGTTATTGAATATTAGCATAAATAAATTGTCTCATGGTGAAATTCAAAAAGAAAATGTCCATAAATTTAATGATATGTATAAAAATTATGATAAAGTAAGTATAATCAAGCACTTTTTAACTATTATTTTAATCATACATTATTGTTTTCATTCTTAAACTTATTTAAAAATAATTACTATTGTAACATTGCCTTATTGAATCAATGTTTTTAGTAATAATTCAGAAAGTAATTCAATTTTAAAATAACTTAACTTTATTTAAGATAAAAAAAAATTGCATAATTTCAAATTCAAATCAAAAGTGATTTTCTTATTCAATTTTCAATTTTAATGTAGGTATATATGCTTTAAGCTTTAATTGTTAATTTAAATAAAATTTATAGCTATTGCACATGCTAGAAGGAAAGTTATTGAACCCAAATGAAAAATTGGCATTGCAAAAAGAAATGAAAACTAAAATTCCTAATGTAGTTACCAATTTAAAACAAGAAGTTAATTTGTCCACCAATAGCTTAGACAAAGAATTAAATTCTCATGAAATTGTAATAAATGAATTTAAAAATAAAATTGATGTAAGTATATTATATTTCAGTGTTGGATATAGTCAATAAGAATTATGTTTTTTTTTTCAGGCATTAACTACCAATTTAGCCAATTCATTGCAGCAGGTAAAAGTTTCTACTAAAGAATTTATTACTGAAAGAAATTATTTAGGGAAGATAAAAATTGAAAATCAAAATGGAGACTGTTTAAAAAACAATGAAGAACTTTCCAAAAATTATGTAATTATAAAAAGAACAATTTATTATTTATTTTTTAAATGTTTAAAAACAAATATCTACATTATGTAGTTTAAATAAGCAATTTATACTAATTCCTATTAGCACAATCCACTAATTAAATTGTAATAAGTACACTTTCACAATGCTCAAATTTTTTTTTTTTAAATATTCTATTATTCCATGATTTGGGGTTTTTTAGTATATTTTTTATATTCTATACATCATATACTAAAATATATGCTTACATTGTTTGTATCATTGTGGTTTTGAGACAATTTAATTTTTAGGATAAAAAAACAACCTGTAATTTACTTTTCCTAAGAACCAATAACTATATACATAGGACACCTTGATTTTTTACACAAGTTGGTATTTCTAGTAGGGCTCACCCTCTAAAAATCAGAAATTAATTCACTGGTTGTGTGTGTTAATTAACAGGTTGTATCTGAAAATATCTAATATAATTTATTACACTGTTTCTTAATGCTTTTTTATATTTTTTATATAATGCCCTAGTGAATTTTCTGAAATCTGAAGCCCCCTTTCAATCAATGAATTGTGGGGTGCAGGACGAAGCTACTCTTAATTTCTCTTCATATTATAGCGTACCCCTTAATTTTATTCTGGTTATTTTTAAATTCATTTGCTTTGGAACGTTTATTGTCCAACTACTCTTAAGAATCCATCTTCATGTTTTTTTCCAATTCAAGCACGGCTTGCACCTCTCCTAAAATGTGTTCATGCATGCCTACCAAGTTTGGAAATACTAATTTTTAAGCTTTAATAATTTCCTTTATAATACTTTAAGTACAAATCAATAGTTTTTATTTGTTTTGGTCTAGTCTTAAGTTAAAGTCCGTTATAACTTAAATGGCAATTTGTCACTGTATATAATGAATAGACAAGTCAATTGTTGATCTAAATGTATAAGATTTTGTTTATGTATCATTTGCCTTATAATATAATAATTGTTAGCCCTTTTGTAAGTGATTAAAAATATACACCAAAATAGTTTTTATCAACATTTGTTGAAAAATATTTATTGGAATTCAAAATTTATGATATAATACTAAAAATAATCAAACTTAAGATATAATATAAAAATGTTGCAACTACCTTTTGTTTTTTATCATAATTCTTGCCTAACAAGTTTCATATATCATATAAAGCTCTACAAAACTAATTTTATTTTAAAAACATATTTTGATGATTTATAATAATAATAATTGTAAAACATTTTGGTATTGTATACAAGTTATGAATAATATTGATTTATTACTACATTAATAGGTTTTTATGAAAAAAAAAACATTAAACTTATAATTTTAATATTCCTAAGAAATAATAATTAGAACATAAAAAAATAAATATCAAATGATGTCAAGTTAAATGTAAGATAAAATGTCAATCAAAATTTAAACAGTTGTGTCATAAAGTAAAGACATTTTGCTTCCGATTTTTAATAAAAACAAATTTTGTAACTACTGTTCTTGATTTTTCATCATTTGACAATTGTTTTAACACAATCCAATGACTATGACTAATTATGATTAATTATAATAATAACTCTGGATTTTAAGCCATGCAATTTGATAATTATCTTCTTGATAACATGATGTATATGTAAGGTAATTTCTTGGTAAGGATAGAGAAAAGGAGATCTTAAGTACAGGGTCCAGCAGGGAGGTATGGTGTTTTTGAAATGATTATTGCACTTTGATTTTCAAACCAATTATAAATTAATTTAAATTTTAAATTACTGAAATATTGCCATTTGCAAAATAGAAAAATTTAATAATCAACTGCCAAAAATAACATCAGTTGGATGGCGTCCGTTTTTGTTGATATATTCTTGTAGACAGGTTAGCAATATTGTCCATTCATCTTCAAAGCATAGCACATGAAACCTTTTGAATTTTCAGAAGAGTACGTGGATTACTTATGTCAACATGAGAATTTAGATAGCCCCATAAAAAGTAGTCGTAAGGTAAAGTCTGTTGACCGAGGAGGCCTTACAAATTCCTATACAATAAAATCAGACGCCCTGGGAAATGCTGTCTTAAAAAAGCCATTAGGTTCTATTGTTACTAAAATAGTAAAATGCTATATTATATTATTGAGCAGATGTCATGTGTGATCACGTAAGCACGTGTAACAGTAATTTCAAAAACACCATACTTTCCTGCCAGACCCTGTTTTAGTATATTAATATATATTAAATTTTCTCTAAAAAAATAATAAATTGTTAATAATTTATTTATTTTATTTTTTATAAACAGGATAGTAAAAGTTTAAATAAATATAATGACCTGTATGAATGTACAAATAGTAAATCCATTTTAAAAAAAATGAATCAATCATTGGATTGTTCAAGTTTCAAAAGAAATGCTTCACTTTTAAGAGATATTGGTACCTCTAACATGAAAAAACGTAAAATATCTTTTGAAATTACTACAGTAAGTTATAGTTATCACATATTTTCATCTTAATGTGTAGTAGATGAAAAACTGAATGCATCCTAACCTGTACCATACCATTTCTAAATATATGTATTTATATTACAGTACATGATAATTTATATTAAAATAGTTAAGTTGCTTCTATTACATTTCAAAAGTTAAAGCAATATTAATAGTTTATTTATAAAACCATCCATGAATTATATTTTCACTTAAAAATGTTAGATTTTATTAATAAAATAGAATTCTAAATCTTTTTTTTTTATTTCAGGGAAATATAAAGTGGAATCAAAGTTTAAAAGACAAAGATACAATACTAAATATTGACTCGAATTTAACTTCAAATCCTCAAGAAGAAAAATTTGATATGCATTTTAAAAGTAAAAATAAAATAGAACTTGAATCAAATGTTAGGACAACTACTGCTATTCAGAAATTGTATAAAATACCTGATGATATTAAGCCCAAAGTAAAAATATAATTTATTTATAAATAATTATTATCTAAGTCTCTATTATTTCAGAGTAAATTTCAATTGGTGTATCATCCAAAAGATAGTAATTTGTTCAAGCCAAATTCACCAGTTAAGCTTGTGGCTGCTTCTAAGCAGGGTATCAGGCATAGCACCCCTATCTCTTCTAAGCACCATAAACTCGTAAATTATGAGAGTAATTAAGTCATTATTAATTTTATACAAAAGGCAGTTTTGTACTAACTGTTTTTATTATTCATGCTTGATAAATTAAGTACTTACAAATTAATAAATAACACAATTATTCTTTGTAAGCAAAAAAATAAGATACAAAAGTCACAAAATGATATTATCAGTATTATAAATTAAAATGTTAACAATTTTTTATGTATAGAATATTATTTACTCATACCAGTCATCTGCCTCTTATGTTAAGTTTTCTCTAATTATTTTTTGTAGTTTTTTTTTCTTTTTTTTTGTTGTATCACATTATATTAAATAATAAATATATACTATATTAATATACAGTATGTAGTTGATTTTGTTCAAACATGTGTATTAAGTTTCCTAAGATTTAGCTAATAAATATAAAAATGAATTATCAAATTTATAATTGTAAAATGAAGTAAAATAGATTCACAGTATAAACTACATCAACCATCACCAGGAGTATGACGGTTAACATAAGATATGTAATATACATACATTTAAATATTATAACATATGTAGGATATAGTGAATGTTATACTGAATAAGGTGTACAAACATTCATACATTCTATACAAAATAATCATTTATCTTAGTCTGTTCAAATTTGTTTCAATAATGTACATAGTTGCTGCATTACTTACATAATGACAGATAACTAAAATTTATGGTTGATTAAGTTTTTGAAAGAAAAAGTTCCTTTTTGCTAGGGGAAAAAACCAAAATTTCCATTTTAATTTTTAATTTATGCAGCTATGTAAATAATTGAAATTGAAATATAAATATTTTACTATGTGTATTGATCAAGGTCTGTAACTGTATTTAGGAACGCTCTTAGAACTTGTAAAGCTCTGGGTAAAAATATATCACCGTAAGACTATTATATATAATATATATAATAACGATAAAAACATCAAAACAATACAAATAGTAGATACTAAATATTACTGACTGTAGTCTGTAGGTATATAGCTCCATTAGCACTTAGCAAAAAAACCATGTTATAACATACCAGTATTCCTTTCCTGTGTATATATAATATTTATGTGATTTTTGGACAAAGAAATAATTTAAAATATTGAATTTATAATTAAGTGAAAGTGTTACCAAAGGATAGCTTTAATTAAAACAAGTAAAATGCTATGTATATGTTATGAGGATAGAATATGATGTTTCTTATTTTTCTAACATATGTATATAATTAATTCTTTATTCTCATCTACTTATTGTGCTCAAGGGGTACATATTGTGGATTTCATTTAAAAAAAATTGTTGAATAGTGTATATCATTTAATTATACTTTACAACATATTAATTAATCAAATAATGATATTGTATGCTAGTATGGCAGTAGATTAATAACTATTATTTGTGTTACGGACATACATAAATGTAGGTCCTCACAGAACAATCACAAGGGGGATTAACATTAAAAATAAGACCTCAGGATACAAACTACCTATAATTAATGCAGACAGGGTTGTAACAATGGCAGACATGATGTGGTTAACATAATATGGTAGACATTGGAAAAGGGAGTGACAAGGGGTTCATACCAAATCTAAAAGTAACGAAACTATCCTAATAACATGTTACGATATATATTCAATGCGTGAGATAGAAATAATATAAAGATGAAATAATATTAGTATATTAAAATAATCATTTACCCATGCAGATGCGATAAGACGCACACACATAATTACAGTATATATGGCATATATATACTATGTAATACATCTCTGATGCCTTCGACCAGACAGATTTTGTCCTTATAGGGCATATATTGTATGTATGTATATGATATTATATTATATACTATAATATTAAAGAAGTAAATACATATTAACCACATCCTGTCACTAAAAATAACTAATTCTCGGAATAATATGAGAGATTCGATTATCTCACGGGTTTGGGATATATAAGGAGGTCCCAAACAGACCATATTCAGATGTGTTTTAGTCCGTTCAATAGCAAGCACCTTCACGCTAGTTTGTTTAATAAATTAAATGTTTGGACTTAGAATAATTTTACAATAAAATTATAATAAGTTCATATCGAGTATATTATTTATCTACCTTATTCTAACATCAAAATACGACTACACCCTTGAGTCGTTGGCACGCAACATTTGTTTTATTATTATAATAATGATAGATAACTTTGTTATAAACATATACAAATAATCGTATTTAACATTTAACTTGTTACTTTTTATTCTTTCAGTGTACATAGATTATGGAAATTATTAATATAAGTAATTATTTGATACACAAAGTAAATTATACCGTATTATATATTACATAAATAAATATGATTAAAATCAAATTTTTTTATGGCAATAGTCCAATATTCTTTTCTTCCACCACTGAAATACCACTAAAAACAAGTAAATTTTAATAAAATATTAGATTGAGGTAAATTAAGCTATATATGAACACAGCAAAGGTTAACTTACTCATTATTTCTTTTCACTTCATAATATGAATCAACCAAATCTCTGGCAGATAATTTATTCAAAAAATTTGGATCATGAGTAATAATAATTAGTTGGAAAGATTTTTGTAGACTGCGACGCTGGACAATTCTTTAACAGATATTAAATCATGATAATGAAATTAGTGTATAAATGTATTAGCATATATCTATCATACCCTGTTAAAGCTTCAGCTAAACTTTGAATATTGGATTCATCTAAATTTGTTGTTGGTTCATCTAGTGCTAGTATACCACAATTTTTACTAAATGTTTCTGCCAATGCCATTCTAACAACCAAGCATGCTAATACCTAACAATTTCAAAAAATAAAATCAAAATTAAGGAAAATGTATTAATCATTATTCATTACTTTTTGACCAGCACTGCATCTTCCTCGCATATCCAACTCAATATCATTTTTAATCTGTACAACCCTATAATTGAAAGCCCTTTTCTTACCTAGGAAAAACAAATGATTTGAGTTTGTAAAGAAATATTTAATACATCAGTTCAAATATAAATAAATTTATAATTACTCGAATCAGTTGAAATTGGTTTGTTATCATCAGATGTTTTTATTTGAATATAGTCAATATCATTTCCGGTATAAATATCTCTCCATAAATTTTTAATAATAGTATTTATACTTTGCATATGATCGGTATGAAACCGATTTAATGCCCATTCAAGAGCTTTAATATACTTCGTTAAATCTTTTTCAACACGGTTTAAAACCTCTAATTCCACTTTTTTATGCAAGTAATTATGGTCAGAATTTTTATAACGAAGAGCTGATAACTCTTCCTTAATACTAATTATAACATTTTCTAGTTCATCTTTTCTACCCAACATTTTGTTTTTCTAAAAAAAAAAAGAAAAGTTATATAACAATCTAGATTATAAGGTAAATATAATTATCATTATGTTACCTCTTTGTTATAGGTTTCTTGTTTTTCACTGTTAATTTTTTTTTCATTTATCAAATTGGTCACATCTATATCTCCAACTTTTTCATTTAATTTATTTATTTCAGATAAACATATTTTTTCTTCTTTTAATTTTTGTCTCAATTTTTTATTGTTTTCCAAATCAATTTTTTGAATCTAAATATTATAAAACAAAAAAATATACTTTGGAGATAATTTTTTATACACTTTATAAGTATTAATAAGTAATAAAAAACTTAATCATCTATATATTATAATATACTTCAGTGTATAAGTAATATATAAGTAATTTAATGATAATCAATAATCATACATATAACAGTTGTTATTTGACTAAATAACTAGTTTTTTTGTAATATATTTTTTTTTATAAACTCAATTTTTTAATTGAAATTACTTGATGTATTAATTAATTAGTTGTTGGTAGTATATAGATATTTAGTAGTTACACAATTTAAAATTTAAATATTACATAAAAGAAAACTATGAACAAGGGTAATAAAACAATTCTGTGTTAAAAAGGTCAGTATTAATATATATATAAAGATGAATAATATATTAGAAAAACCAAATTTTTAATAAAGTTTAACTTTCAATAAGAAATTTTAATAAAAATTTCGAAAATTATAAATTATATATAAAATGTTAATAAATAATAACTTATGTATAATAATATGTAATATGACCAAGTTTATGTTTCAACAGGTTGCTATTACAACTAAAATAACAATCAAATAATTAATATTGTGGTTTAATCTTGGCGATTGTTAAATGGTTTTCCTCATTATTCAGAAACTATTGAGAAATTTGAAAAATGACCTTCCTAATGTACCAACTAGAAAAAGTTAGTTTACTTTCAAAAAAGTTATAGGTTTGTATATATCAAAGCAATTCTTAAATAAGATCTGAAATATATATTTTCATGTATACAACTAAAAGAAACCAATAATCAATATACCATAATAAAAAAAAAACTAAATCCGATGTTTATCATTTTATATGTTTCATACACTATCGTTATTATTTAAATCGGTATAATTTGATATTATGCATTATTTATTAATTTGATCTGGTTTTATATTATATAATTATTAGTTGAATAATTCAGTGATACTGATTAAGCTATGTATGAACTTAAGGATTAAGTTTTGAGAAATGAAATTGATATAATATTATATTGTAAATATCTAAACAAATTTTAAACATATTAAATTTGAGCTGTTATAATAATATACAAGTACATTCATAATTGAAATAAAATTACCTCTTGATTAGAAATATAATCATTAATGGAATCCATTTCAACTTGAATGTTTTTCTGGGTTTCAAAACATTGTACTTTTTCTTTTTTTAAACTGTCCAATAAATTATTTGTTTCTTTTATACGTAATAACCACCCTTTTTTTTCATAATCATTAATTGATGCTTGTAAGTTACTTATTTCTTGAAATTTTTTTTCCCACAACATAATCTGAAAAAAGAAAGAAAATTGTTTTATTGAAAATAGTTTTTTCTATAATTGATCTAGTATTACTTCTTTTCTATTTATTTCAATATTTTGTTTATGCTGGTTTTTAATCTGATCAAAGTTTTTAATACAAATTTCCAATTGTTTTTGAATAGGTTCTATTGCTTCCCTGGTACTATCCAATTCTATACTTAGTGTTGCTTCAAGATTTTGTAAATCTTTCAACTTGCTCATTACACCTTTTACATCTTGCATTTTACTTTTTATACTTAACTTATCACTTATAATTTTATTTTGTTGAGTTTGCAATGCATGTAATGATTCATTATATTCGCTCAATTCATGTTGATTTTTTTCTAAAGTATTGCAGATGCTCTTTAATAAACTTTTTATAGAATTCTGATCAGAAATAGCTTCTTGAAGACTTCTTGTACAACCTGATTCACTAATTTTTGATAGTAAACGCTGTTCATCTTTTAAATATCTTTGAATATCATTATTATAACCATCAATCATTATTATGTCAGACAAAATGCTTTTAGCAGTTGTTTCTTTAATTTCTAATTTCCCTAAAGTATCAGATAACAAAGAAAATTTCTCACGAAAATTGTTTGATTTCTTTTTTAGAATATCTAGTTCATCTCTATTAAATAAAAATAATGTTAGCTATAAAAAATAAACAGAGTATGGTAATATAGTTTTACTTAAGTTTAGGTATTTCAGTATTAGTTAAAGCAGCTATTCGAGTGAAAGTAGGTTTTAACTGTTGAAGTTTTGATTGTTTCTCAAGAAGTGCTTCTAATTGTGTTATTGTTGATTCTAATTCATTAGGAATTTTATCAACTCTCACATTTAACTAGAATAATGAATATATTGTATATTGATGTAATAAATACTTAAAAGAAGCTATAGTTATTAATCTTACGTCATTGATAAGTTCTGTTACTTCGTCAATAGAATCAAAGCCTCGATGACACAGAGGACAACAAGGATCCTTAGCTTCTAGATTTTTTATATATCGCCGAAAAAGATGACCAGAAGTTGAGACTGAACCTTTTTGATTCTATGATAAAATATTATTGTAATTTATATTTATAAAAATCAATAAAATATAATATTAAAATATTACGGTTTAAGATTTAATAGAAGTTTTGACAAACATTACTATTCTACACTGAAGACAATATAATGGATTTCAACTAACTTGTAATTCTTCCACTTTATCATTAACTTCCTTTACTAATACATCATATTCCTGACCTAGACACATATCACTCAAAACAAGTTCATCATCAGAAAGATTTCTTTGTTGGGTACGTAACTTTTCTTGAGTATGGTTATAGTTTGCTTCAAGGGTAGCAAATTCTTTTTGCATTTCTGTTACAACTTTTCTTTTGTCTTTGATTGAATCAGACTAAAATATAATAATAAAATATTTATTAAGTTATAACTTAAGGTTACTGAATATTTAATTAAAAATATTATATACAAACCAAATCATTCAAAAATTTTGTATACACAAATTTTAGTTTATCCTTAGGTAAAAATCCAAGTACATCTTCTAATACATCATTCACTTTGTTTTGTCTAAATAAATTTGAAACATACAAGATATTATATTTATATTTATTATTTTTATAAATATTTCTACTTACAATTTTTTAAGTTTGTTTTCAACTCCAGATTTGTTTAATAACACAGAATCGAGTTCTGCTTGAATACTACTTAATAGTTGTAATTGTTGTACTTCATCTTCTATAACTTCAAGTTTTATATTTAAACTATAAACATCAACATACAATAAATTAAACTTATATTTACTTCAATTTAAATAGCTGTAAAGTGATAGCAAATAATACTACATAAAAACAGTGTTTACCTATTTTTTTCTTCTTTTTTCTTATTTATATCAGTTTTAATTTCATCAATATCAAATGAATCCTTCAAAGTTTTTAATTTTGCTTCATTATCAAGTTTTAATTTCTGAAGTGTTGCTAACTTATCTGCTGAATATTTAACCTTAAATAAGTAAATAATAAATAATAAATAAATTAATACAAATATATATTTTTTTAAATAATTTAAATTACTTGTTCAACATCTTTAGTCAGTTTTTTAATTTCAGAAGAATTTTCCAAAATGTGTTTTTCTTTGATTTTAATCTCTTGATCTAGTTTAGCTTTTTCTATCCTCAATGAATCAATATTTGATTGCAACTTAATTTCAGTTTCATAGTTTTTTTTTTGGGTAGATTCTAATTTATCATTCATAGATTTAAGTTCCTTTGATACATTTCCTATTACCTCAATTCGATTGAACTCTGTTAGATCTGGCACTAAATTGACATTATTTTTAATTCAAAAATTATACTAATATTGTAAATAGTATATTAATACTTAGTACTTACAATTAATCTGCATTTCACATGCTATTTCTGTTATTTTCATATTTTGTTTTTGAATATTATTTTGATTTTGTTTTTCTTCACTTTGATACCTTCCTAAATTTACTTGTTCTTTGTTTATTTTATCTTGAATTTTATTTTCATCGCTAATACAGTTGTTTTTTTTTTGTATTAACAATTTCTTTTCTTCTTCTTTTTTTCTGTCAAAAATTTACATTTACAAAACTATAATACTTATTGTCTCATTAAAATTATTGAATTATTTCCAAAATAAATGCCTGAATCTTAACTTAAAAAATACATAAATATATCTTTTTCTTTGTATCAATTATTTAGAAATAAAATTTTAAAATAATAAAAATACTATCATCACATATTCTAACAACTATTAGATATTATTAAATTATTAAAAATAATAAACTTTAGAATTTCATTTTAGGCTTTAATGTTGAATAATAGTAGTTAATAAAATTATACACAGAGGCTTTTAAAAGCAGTTTGGAGTATAAAATATGTTGTAACTGCTATTTTTAATAAATGATACAAATTTGTGAGATATAAATATCTACTTATTATAATTTGAAAATAGGTCAAATAAATAAATAAGAAAAAAAAACATTAATCAATATTCAATGACATGTTTCCTTAAAATTTACCACATAAGGATGTAAATATTATTTTTAATTTTAATTAACTTACATCAAATTTTTATTGAAATTCTCCAATGCATCATCTATTTGAAAATCATCTCCTTCAAACTTTACTTTGATTACTAACTGTAATTCTTGTTGAGCTAATATAATAGATTTTAAACGTCCTTTTGAACTTAATAGTGAGTTGTGTAGAAGAGATAAGTTTTGTTCAATGTATAATATATCATTATATCGATTTACTAAGGGCTTCAAATCATTATCTATAATGTTCATTTTTTGTTGTAGTTCATCCAGCATAGATATTTTAGTATCTAACATAGATCTTTTGTTACGTGCTTCTTCTCGATAATCCTTTAAATATCCTAAATCTTTATCAGCTGCCTTTTTATCTGAAAATTTTGTTATAAATATGAAATAAAACAAAAATTAGTATTTGATTTTCATAATGTAAACTGTATGATCTATTTTATTGAGAAATATAATCTAAAAAAAAAAAATTATCTATGACCATTTTTTTAAAATGTTAATGGGTTTTTAACTATATATATTTATTTTATTTTTATACTATGTTAATAAAGTTTGTTCAGAACATTGAACTGTTCAAATATTAATTATTGGTTCTTTTTTACCTTGACAAATCATCTTTATTTCATTGCGGATTTGCGTAATACATTTGTCATATTTCCCGACATCAAATATTGAATCAAATTTTTCTTTTACTTTTTTGTCTTCATCTAAAGGCCTATTAGAAATAAAATTTGTTAATTAATTATTCATGATCTTACATTTAATAAATATACCAGTTAGAGTCTTCTTGATGACAAAAAACAACATCTTTTAAAATTGATTTTGAGACTCCTAAATAAGTACACATGACATCATCAACATTAGCACATTTATGTGAAGTACTCTGGCCCTATGAATATATTATTATCAATAAAATTACTCAAAATAAATATAATTATTAAACAACTAATCCAGTAATAATGTTAAAATCAGCCAACAGGTAACATATATTTTCAAATTGATTTCATAAAAATACTAAAAATATATTTAAAAAAATAGTTGAAGTTAAATAAAATGTTTAAATAAGTTGATATACACAATTTAAAAATAAACAACTTTGACAACTCAAAATTGTTAATATTATTTAAAATAAACCAACTTTTCTGGAAATAGTTTGATCAAGAGATTTAGTAGTAACAGCTTTCAATTTTTGAGTTGATTCTAAAGTCTTAGAGACTACAACAAGAGTATCCTTAGTGTCTCGAAATGATAGTTTTACATTGCCTTTAACCTAAAACAAACAATTTTTTTAAATATATGTACTTCAGTATAAATATTAATATAGACTTTTACAGTATGGTGATCTGATAACTTAGGATCCCAAACAAAACCACCAGATTTTGTATTTTTCGGTTGGTCTGAACATGTGATGTACTTAAGGCACTCAATTATAGTT
This sequence comes from Chaitophorus viminalis, assembly GCA_025469195.1. Classification (NCBI taxonomy): domain Eukaryota; kingdom Metazoa; phylum Arthropoda; class Insecta; order Hemiptera; family Aphididae; genus Chaitophorus; species Chaitophorus viminalis. The sequence continues at coordinate 98,167 of JAIPRK010000579.1, read as the reverse complement.
GTTTTACCACAACCATTTTGGCCCAAAATTAATGTTAGTGGTTTTTGGAATTTTAAACTCTGTTTTTCATGTGGATGATAACTCCTAATACCTTGAATTGAAATTTCTTCCAACGTAGACATTTTCTAAACATCAACATTTTTATATATTAATTTATTAAACATACAAGAAATGAATTAGAATGTGGAATTGATATTATTATTAGGAATTTGGAAATCAATAAACCAACATCTGAGAAAATAAAATGCTGAGTGTAACAGGAAATATACCCGGGTTCAACAGTTCACAAGCACGCATCTATTACAAATATATACAACTATGGACTATCTGTTAGCTCTAAGAGCTATTCACGAGTTGTGGAAGTTCAAGAATTATACCCGGAAAACCAGGTTTTCCTACTTAGGTTGACATATAAATGACAGGCATCAAACTACCAATTGATTTCACCATGGAAATGTTCTACTGCTAATGGTCTGCAACATGGTCTTTAGACTGAAGCAAAATGTGTGATGCTTAATCAACAGGTTATAAGAATGAAAATCCTATGATGGGATAATGGTACTGACATCTGGGAGAAACTAGTACTAACTAGGAATCCAACACCCAAGGATATCTTGTATAGATATTAGAATTTCTGAAGAATGTGAAACAAAATCACTAACCACTACAGTAACAATTGTATTTTTCACATAAATTGCCACTGTCAATCAGACTTTCACCGTAAATGTGGTTTTCATGGTACAATCTATAAATGACTAGGCTCATAGAAATGTTTTAAAACTGCTAACCATAACCTCAAGGACAAGACAGTATTGTGCCTTGCAAGGGTGAAAGGTTTGACATTAAAGCCGCGCCACGACCAAAATTATCTCATGAAAGCAGTATTGATCTCAAACAATACAAAACCAAGGAAACAGAGTAAAAGTTCTATGAATTCTAGATCAAATAACAAATAATACGTCTAGAATTTGTAGTATTTTTTGAAATCGTGTACAATTACATCGCATATATGTAATGCTTACAATTATTTTCTATTTAGTCTTAAATATGGAATATTAATTAACGAAATGTTAAACCTAAAATATAAAGTACGATAGGAAAAAATCTACCAAATCATAATCGGTTATGGTTAGAAAAATGTAAAATGGTACTCATGTAGGCAGCGTACTTACGTCGTTCTTCAGACTCAGTATTGTAAAACCACGTTTAAGACAGTGATTGAGGGTTTAAATCACTGTTCACGGCATACCGTTTCAAGTTTACAACTCACAAGTCATAGAAAACAATATTAATATGCTCGTGTAAATGATGGTCGATTAACAAATCATTAATAACGCGGGTCGCGGGGGTGGTAAACTAGTAAAAATTTATATATACTTGTATACAAGTTGCGGTTTGTATTGTTTGTAATAATAATAATATTGTCATTTGTTATCGTTTTGAATAAAACGACAAACGAACGCGGGACAAACCACGAACGTGATAACAGCTGCAGCTGATAATAGCACAGAATATACCAGAATATACTAAATGATAATAGATAGTAATAGATTATAAAACAAGGATGAAGGAGTAGGTAGATAAATTTTATGGAGACCTGGTGATTTACGTATAGTCATTTATTTTAGAATATATAGTACCTATATTCTAAAACCAATGGTATAAGGAAACCCGGAAACCTGCACGATGTGTATGACACTATGACATCTATTACTACATCGTGCACGTTAACCTAACGTGGACCTTGGCTCTTAGGCACAAGGCCGTAACTGAAAGCAAATTTCGGAAGTCCAATATATTTTTAATATAGACATATTATAGTATGGACAATCATTATTTTTACGTTAACAATTTAAAACTTTTATATTCTCGTTATTAAAAACATAAATCGTGATTCTTATGTTCAATTTACATAATAGTTAATTATTTATTTACATATGAATATGGAACTTTTCTCAGTATTAAAGAGTATAAAAAATAAAAAAGTAAAAAAAAAATTTATTCTAATATCAAATTTACATAATATTTAATTATAGGTAATTTATACACATACAACTAATGACTATTGTTTATTTTATATTAGTAAAATAGCTAAATCTTTTTGAAGAGCAAATTTATTTAGAACGTCTTCTGGGTCCACTTTAATACCTCTATGAATACTTAATAAGGCCATTTAGTCGGTTTTTACCAATAGTATTTTGCAAAAATGTTTTCACTCGTTTCAGCGAAAACGCTCTCTCGGGAGTTGCAGACTGCAGTTGAAACTGGTAAGGTAGATAACACTTTTATTAAAATGAATATAGGTACATGGAAATAATTCGGAATTACACTTAGGTACTTAATATTTGAATGGCTGTATATGGATGATCGTTTTGATATTGTCAGATCCATTTTATGTTCCCTATAAAATATCACAGATAAATAACATTTTAACTATCATTATTATTTCTAAAATTTCTGATGATTACTCTCAACGCCGTAGGTATATTGCTAGAATTTAAGAGGTACCTTAATAGGTAGGTACTTATATAGTTCATAAGTATAATTTAATTAATTACTTTTGCTCTGCAAACTGCAATGAATACCTAGGTAGGTACTGAAATTATTTAGTTATGTACTAGTTAGGCTAGGACAACAGTTAATAATAATTAATAACAATAGTAATAATACATTTGCAAATAATTCATTTATCTTACATTTAGTGGACAGTAGGTATCTGATATCCTAAAGATATAATAAATTGTACAATAATAATAATAAAAAGGACATTGACAGAACAAATGCACTTAGGGAGGGAAAATATAAGAATTATTGAAAATTTAATTACAGGGTACTTAGAAGATAACCAAAAATCATTTCCCGAGTTTTTTAGATTAAATTTAAAACCGTTTAATTTTGATTTATCATTGGTGCAAAACGACATTAATTCGGATTCATGCAAACGAATATAACTGCCAATCACACTTAAAGAAAAATAAGCAATAACATTGAGGTAATTAGTTTATTATTATTAATTAGTTTGTTTCACTCAGAATCAAAAAAAAAAAAAAAAACTATATGCCGTCATGCCGACACATAGTCAATAAAATATCTCAATTATATTTCAACATATTATTTATTTTGAGTAAATGCTCAAGTGCAGGATGAGAGTATGTATAACTTACTATAATGGTCGGTTATTTATACAGTAATACGTATTCAGAATTCACATACTTACACGTGTCTGGTCGTCTGCAGATAATATTTGATAATACAATTTACAATGTAATTATTACGTGTTTCATTATGTTTATTGTTTTTACAATGTAAATAGTAGTAAATAGTACGTAAGCACTAGATGTGTGAGGAGGCCGGGTTTACCTAAAATACGCCCTCAATATTCAATAAAGAATAAGTGTCCTTACATCTTAGAACATAAATAACTGAATAAGATATGAGATCCTCTTCTAATTGAATTGGTGAGTGGAAGCACATTGAGTGTAATAACATTAATAACAGTACTAATCAAGCTTTTTTTCACTTGTAACCGACATATTTATAATTTTGATGAGTGGCAAAACAGTACTTGTTTACAAACTTGCATATCTCAAATTGTATTTTAGATTCTGAACAGAGTGATGAATCAATGAATGTTTTCATTTTACAATGATGTGAGTTTTTTTATTTATTTATTTAATTTTTTTGTGTCATCATGTTTTGGAGCACTAAAAATGCTTCGATTTCCTTATACGGCACCTTTTTGATAGGAAAGTTAATGTAGATGATACTTGGGCAAGTAAAAAGTTAAACATTTTTAATATTTTTTAAAAACATTTGGATGAACATAAAAAATGACGTCTCTTCTTTAGACTAATAACACTACCAGGTAGCTATAAAATTTTTGGCCGATATTTCACACACCGGGTTTTTAAATATTCATAAAAGACAATTAATCCTCTGATGATTAACGATTCTTCGACAGTGCATCATCTTATGTTAAATACATAGATAATATTTTTCCTGGATTTTCAGAAAACTAATCTTTACCTCGGGAGTGTTTGAAACCGACCATTGGCATACAAACAGAGGTGCCAGGGGGTGCTAGCCTCCCCAAATCTTCAGTAAGCACCCCCAACTTATGTTGAGCTAAAAATCTTATTTAAAATGTAATTTTGCATTTATAAGAATGAGTTTCCAGTTTGTATTGATATGCAGTACTATGCACTAATACCAAGGGCGTACATACTCGTACTTTATGTACATATATATACAGTATTGTCAGTATTGGGTAATAGGGTTTGTGATTTTAGTATGTTACTTATTTATTACTGGAATACTAAATAGGATTTTGCTTTTTGGTATACTGGTATTATGATTTATTGATATAAAAATAATATTATGATTAATACTATATACAGTGTAATAAAGTAGACATTTTTTTATAGTTATTCGAAGAAAAATAAACTTATGGGCAACCTTGTTTCCAAATTTTGATTTTTAAGTATAAATACCAAAAATTTAAAAAATTGAATTTTTAACTACAAAATAGTTTACCGAAATAAATAACATATTACCGGAATTTCGACATACTACATAAAAATTTGAATTTGGGTGCTTATAAATAAAATTTGTGAATACCTAACGATTTTCAATTTTTTTAATGAAATGGTTTATTATTTTATTTTAAATGCAACCAATTTATGTCTGATATGTATAACTGTTTAGGGGGGTGTGGGGATAAAGCCCCCTGTAAGCTTAAGGCACTGAATGTGCGCCTATGAAACTGACTGCCTGACAACGAAAAATTAAAAATGAATGCATGATGTATTCATTGATCATTGATGATGATCGACTGTCAATTATTGTTTTAACTCTTTCAGACCCTATGCACATTATAATGTGCATGAATTTCCAACGTCATTTTGAAATAACTGATAACAGATTTATTAATCAAATAACCGAATAATGATTACACATTATGCACTTGTACGAAATATATTGATTATTTGAATAAATTTACTTTCATAAGTCATGCAATTGTAAATTAATCTAAAAAAACTAGAGGTCGTTGATTATTTTGCGGTTTTTTTTTTTGGAAATCACTATGATTGTTCCTAGATAGCGCTAAAATAGTTGTATATGATATTATTAACAATTACGAGTACACGTTTTTATCTAATAAATCAATTGTTTCTTATTTTTATTGGTTTCTTCACAAAAACGCGACAAACTATGCACATTATAATGTACATTGGGATTAAACACACCGAGTGAAGCATAACGCTAGCAATCGCCGTAATGGAATGATTACACATATCCATTATAATTATACTATCTATATTATTATACTGTATTCTGTATTCTTTTATACAGTTTTATTCCAAATTATTTAAATTTATAAATCTTCATAATTTAAGTATAATTTTGTAATGATTTTAGGAAATGTTTGATTAATCCCAATGTACATTATGATGTACATATGTCTTTATCTATGCATACCCAATGCATATTATAATGTACATACAGTCATTCCATTATATACCATTACATTATAATGTACATAGTAATATTTTCGGTCCAGATGGTCAGAATCTTCTAAAACTTGGTAAATATCTTAATTGAATGCCTATAATCATGTATAACAAGAAAAACAATTTTTTTCTTAAATTAAAATAATTCGGGTCTGAAAGGGTTAATATAATTATAATAAAAGTAACATTTTTCCATTTCAAGATGGACAATTGGATGTCAATTATGTCACGTGATCTCATTTATGAGGTGGCGAACGACGGAAACGCCGACGACTATTATGTCGACTCCTTCAATATCGCGCTAATGCTGGATATCAGCGAACGTGCTCGAGGAGTGCCCATTCTGCCTGTAACTGATCACAAATCCGAGGCGTTTCTGTCAAAACGATCACGTTATGTGCAGTACATGCCTGATGAGGTTACGCGGCATGGACAACGCGCTCCAGTGCCCAATGTATCGATTGCTGATGTACCGGTGGGTGGTCGGACAGGTTGGGCACGGCCACCAAGCTGCAGGCCGATCTCGTGCTTTGGATCAAGATTCCGTGCTCGTACTGCAGCAGTATGGGTGCGGAAAACTGACGCCCGCGTGTTCGACATAACCAACCACGAGTCCGCATGCACGTACAATCCGTAGAACAACCCGTGCCAGTTGTGCAGGCGCGAATACATTTTTTATTTTGAATACATTTTTACACACAAAGTACAAAAACGTGTTTACGTATAGTTTTTTCCCTAAATTTAGATCAATTTATGGTTAGTGGAAGTCTGATATCTTAAGCTGTTCAGTATAATATTTTCACTTTACGAAGAAGGAATAATGAAAACTAAATAAAATTAAAATAACGTACTAGCTTGAGTGTACGTATGTTTACTGGCAAAACGAAACGTATGTCTCTGTCTCTTTGTCTTTCTCTCTCTCTCTCTATATATATATAATATAATATATTCTTATATATATATATATATATACCTTCAATATATGTATGTATGTATATTATTAATATATGTGCAAACTGGGTATTATTGTTAGATTATTATTTAAAACGGCTGGAAGGTAAGCAGGCAGATGGACAAGAACCTAAAAATTTTGAATTTGGACAAATAGATGATTAGTCTATTCAGTTTTTTTTTTATTATAGGTACTATTTATAAAAAATATGGTACTTAAACTAAATAATATTTTAGTATTTGGAATTTTTTATTATTTGAATCCTACAAACAGATTCTACTTATTCCCTCCATTTGATTATGATTTATGTAAGTAACTACTAACTATAACTGTTTAACAAAATTCTGAGTAGCATATTGTAATATAATATTTAATTTTATTATTCAATACTAAAACAACTTTTGAGGAATCTTGGAAACAATATTCAGGTCACTATAGTTAACTAATATTGTAATTAATTTATAATAACATGAATATCAAAAGTACATATAGATAGTCAAAGACACCATTTTTTCATGAGCATTTAGATATCTAAATTTGTTAATGATTATTAAAAACACGAAAAGTTGCAAAGTATATAATAAAATAAATAAATAAAAAAAATTAATAATAATATAGTAAATAAATAAATTTGTATCTACAACATAATTTACAATATTTTGTGTTATGAACAAATATTTAACAAAATTTAAATATCTAAATGCTCATGAAAAAATTGTGTCTTCGTACTTTCGATATTAAATTTTCAATTATTTAATAATTTATGTATAATTTATAGCTACATAAATATAGTAATATAAATGTTATATACTTATAATTATATTAATGCAGACGTTTAACATTTTTAATACTAAGAAGTAAAATGTAAAGTAAAATATAGGGTTTTTTACCGTAGTGAAATATTAAAATTATTTTTCGTAGTGAGTTTTAGTTGGTGTAGATCAGACAGGTCAAACTCAAAGTATCAAGTGGGCCAAATATATTGAATAGTTTAATACATGGGCCGCACATAAGCAATTAACGAAAAAAAATTTGTATACTTCAATTTTATTCCTTACAAACACAACAGGTACAATAAATATACATTAAAAGAAATCCCAACTTTCTTGAAATTTACGATGTTCATCGGTCATTTTTCATTTATTACTACCACTTGGTTTTGATAAAGACATTTTTAAATATTAAATTTATATTAGAATATACAGAGCAAAATTTAAACTCGAACACACGGTGTTTATCGAACGACTAGATTCCTAAGTTAAACGTGTCGCGTACCGACGATATAAATTATTTTATAATATACGCTTACTGTTTAGTATTTTAAATATTACTAATTCAATTACAGTTTATCAGAAGATAAGACATAATAATGTTTACCAAATATACCATTATCTAAGAATCTAAAATAGTTGCGACACGATATATAATTTTTTTTTTGTCCAATAATATTTTTAGCCATGGGCCACAAAAATATAAGCCACGGGCCGCGTGTTCGACATGCCTGGTGTTGATGATGGTGATAACTAATAATCTATCAATGTAGAAAAAAAAAGTGTAAGAAGTGGCATTAAAATGGTTGTAGTTTATTGGCACCAAGTCTTTAAATACGGCCTTGATTGCTGCAATAATGAGACGTCGATACTCGTTTGGTTTTCTTTACTTCCGACGATGATTATTGCTAGAAAGTACAAATGGATAAGTTATACAAAAATGTTTTTTTTTTTTTTAAAGCTAACTAAATCATGTTTTTTATTAAAATATACATACCTACATTAATATCTATAGCAGGGGTCGGCAACCTTTTTAACCACGCGGGCTATATTTTTTAGATTCTGAACGGAGTGATGAAATCTATTGGTTTTACAATGATGTGTGTTTTTTTTTATTTTTTATTTTTTTTTAATTATTATTTTTTTTTTTTTGTCTGAGAACACGTTTTTTGGTAGTAAAAATGTTTTGATTTTCTTAAACAGCAACTTTTCTTAAAGGAAGTGAATGTAGATGGTACTTGGGTAAGTCAAAAATCCAACTTTTTCAATGCTTTTTTAAAAAATCGAAAAAAACGATAAAAAAATTACGAAAAAACGGGAAATTTTACCCAAAATCACATTTTTACAAAATACATTTTTTTAAAATGCTCTAACTCAAAAACCAAAAACCACAACAACTTGAAATTTTCATCAAATCTTTATATTGGCGTTCTCTATATATGGTTAAGTTTTCAAAGTGTTTTGACATATTTTAACTTATTTATAGACTATTTAAATTTTCGATTTTTGTAAAATTTTTTTTTAAAACATCTATAAAATTTAATTGGCTGACCGAAAACTCTTGAAAATTTAATACAAGATTGGAGATTGTTTCACTCAAATTTTTTTTATAAGCCCTTAAAGCTCAAATTTGTATAAAATGTGTCAAAATCACGATAATTTGCATGTTATTTTGTAGATAAAAATTCATAAAATTTATTCTGTTCATACATAAGGTTCAAAATTGTAACACTAGGTTATTCATAAGCTACTCTTCAAAAATCTTTAAAAAAATTTCTACCGGACTAAAAGGAAAACATTTTATGATCGTTTGAAATTTAAATTACATAAAATAGCGATTTATCGTCAAACGATTTTAAATATTTGTTATGATTCAAAAAGTATAAGTCGCAAAAACTTGAAATTTTTACCAGTTGTTAAGATAGGCATTTCCTTTATGTCATATTTTTTTCATACAAAATACTTGAAAATTTAATAGGAGATTCCACATAAGTAGTTATTATTGTCATTCAAAAATTATTAAAATCCATAGGCACAATTTTTTTTTTATAAGCGTTTGAACAGCGAATATTGATAGAAGATTACATTTAAAATGTAATATAATGTATAATATTCTAGACTGACAAATCATATCGGTTTTTGAAATTTGCTTTAACTCAAAAACGAAAAACCGTAACAACTTGAAATTTTCACCAAATCTTTATATTAGCATTATCTATACATACTTAAGTTTTCAAAGTATTTTGACATATTTTGACTTATTTATAGACAATTTAAATTTTCGATTTTTGTAAGTTTTTTTTTTTTAAATATCTATAAAAATTTTTTGGCCGTCCGAAAACTCTTGAAAATGTATTAAAAGATTAATTATAAGTTATACTAATTGTAACTAAAAAATATCGGAGATGGTTTCACTCAAATTTTTTTTTAATAAGCCCATAAAGTTCAAATTTGTATAAAAAATGTGTTAAAATCGCGATGATTTGTAAGTTATTTTGTAGTTGAAAATTCATACAAACGCTACTATAAGTTTTTGTGTGAATTGTCTGATGTCAGGGAAGATATTTGAAAACAACTATAAAATTAAAGCAAACTAATTGCTTCCCGAAAATAATTTTTTAGAACCTCGTCATTTTGAAGTTTTCAATGGATTCCCATTTGTAAATTATCTTTGACATTATTTATGTCCACTTGAAAAGGATTCTGGATTTAATAGATTAAACTGACTTTATAACTATATAGAATAAACTTTTATTAAAAATTTTATTGAACAAAAATAAAACAAAAATTAATCACCTTTGTGCGAGTCATCAAAAATTGCTTTGCGGGTCGCGAGTTGCCGACCCCTGATCTATAGTATATACAGGGTTAAACGTGATGGATTGAATTGTCAAGTTATTAAGTAATATCAATAAAAATTGAATTTTGTACATCGAAGGAAAATTAACTGATATAACCCATGTTTACATATAGGTTACTGGTTATATATACAACAAACCAATGTTTTTCAGTTAAATGCAATCATTAAAACATTTAACTATGCGTATATAGGTATTAACTAGTATAATGACCGAATATCACAGTATTGGATGTACTTAATTTCATGATATTGATTATAATTAATACTTTAACAAAATAATTTTACGTGGTTTTCAAAATAACAATTATTTGTTAGATGTGGATCGTACAGCACTGTTCAATTGTAAAAAAGAACGGGTGGGCCTCACTTTGCTGTACAGTTGGGGGTGAAGTGTACCTCGTTTATAGGATAGGTCATTATTACAATGGATTTGTTAAATTTGAATACAATGATAGATATCATTGTATACGAATAATGATTCTGAACGGAGTTAATATGTTTGTCTAAAATGTGTATATAATAATATAGTATTTTATATTTAAATTGAATTATAATGCAATTTCGTAAAAATTTAAATTTCAAACAGTCATAAAATTTTTACTTTTAAATCCGGTAGAAATTTTTTTATATACTTTTGAAGATTAGTTTATGGACAAACTAGTGTTAAAATTTTGAACCTTAAGTATAAATAGAAAAAATTTTATGAATTTTTATCTACAAAATAACTTGCAAATTATCGGGATTTTAACATATTTTATACAAATTTGAATTTTATGGGCTTATAAAAAAAATTTGAGTGAAACCATCTCTGATATTTTTTAGTTACAATTAGTATTACTTATATTTACTCCTTTAATTCATTTTCAAGAGTTTTTGGACAGCCAAAAAATTTTTATAGATATTTTAAAAAAAAAACTTACAAAAATCGAAAGTTTAAATTGTCTATAAATAAGTCAAAATATGTCAAAATACTTTGAAAACTTAACCATGTATAGAGAACACCAATATAAAGATTTGGTGAATATTTCAAGTTGTTGCAGTTTTTCGTTTTTGAGTTAGAGCATTTAAAAAAAATGTAGTTTGTAAAAACGTGATTTTGCGTAAAATTTCCCGTTTTTTCGTAATTTTTTTATCGTTTTTTCGACTTTTGCAAAAAGTATTAAAAAAGTTAGATTTTTGACTTAGCCAAGTACCATCTACATTCGCTTTCCTTTCAAAAAAGTTGCTATATAAGCAAATCGAAGCATTTTTACTGCAAAAAAAGTTGTCGTCAGACACAAAAAAACACACGCATCATTGTAAAATCAATAGATTCCATAACTTCGTTCAGAATCTAAAAAATGTTAGTAACAAATATTTCTCGAAGACTATTATCAGTAAATTGAATCATAGCATTATTTACGCTGTAAGTGCTGCCGTGCTATGGATAATAAGTGTAATAACTAGGTAGAGGTAATTATAAAATACACACTAAAACGTTTTGTAAACAATAGTATTAAGATCAATATTATTTATTATAAAGTTAAATACATTGCTGTTAATATCCCGCGGAAAAAAACTAACTATATATTAATGTATTAGGTTTACATACCATTTATAAATTTAAAATATAATTTCTAATAGAACTTTAAAAATCAAAATAACGTGGAATAAACGATGAAAACAATATATAATATATATATAATATAATTTTTTTTTAAATCGTTTGGATATATACTATATAATTATTTCTATATAACATTAATACTACAAAATATAGACGTAGAACAGGACCACGATAGTATAATGCACTATACGAATAGTAATTAAAAATTATAAACTTTATTATACAACAAAAAGAATAAGGAAGACATAATACAATAATTTATGACAGAAATCGTCGTCTACTGATCTAATATAATCATAAGATGAAAATTACTATTTTTAAAACTTATTCTCGACGTATAGGATATAAGACATTTAAATTATTTAGCTTTGAACTATAAATATATTAATACATTTTTATATTACATTTTATAGCTAATAGTTTTCTTATTTTATTTCTTTAGCAACAATTAATAAATTGAATCGCATATAATTTACAAACACAAAAATGTATGAAATTAAAAGACTGAAGTTATTATTACACATATAATAAATACAAAAAAAAAACATCGATTTTTCGACAGCATAGGAATATAATATTATATTAACGTACGGATACCATTAATGTTCCTACTTTATAGGTACTATACGGTTGAAATAGTAATAAAAACAATTTCGTTTAATGATTACCACAAATACGTTTTATTTATACGAATAAGTAAACAAATAATATTAATAAGTAAAAAATAAGTAAATAATTAAACACCCAGTAAAGATACAATTTTTTTTCTTACTGTTAGAGATGCATAATATAGTTCATGTATTAAACAAAGTCTATTAGTCTAAAAGTAGGTAGGAACACCTAACTAATAATAATATGTAATATCAACTCTAATATTTCAGATACCAATGTTCATTTAACATAAATTTAGTTTTATTTTACAAGTTGGCAAACAAATTCTTTGTTAAACGTTTCACATTATTATGATTGTAACTTGTATTGTAATATTTTGTTTGAATAATTTTGTTGTATACTCAACATATCATGAATCATGATAGATATTATGTCACACCTATATATTAACATATTTTCCTATTTCTAGTTTTTTTTCTAATGTACTCGTGACAGCGAATAGACTATCGGGTGTAATGATAGTATAGATGTATCGATTATAATTTTTCTAGCGTTTTGGTTCCCGTGGCTTAACTGCGGAGGCATAATTTCTAAAAAATCCAAATGGTTAAAATCCCGGATGAACACACATCCAAGAGCTAAAGACGCCGGACGCGCATTTAAACCGTAGCGTCAATTGGCTGTTATAACCATTAACCACTGTACTATACCGCCAATATTAAAATGCATGCGTGCGCACTGGAGTGCTCAATTAAGAAATCTAGTAAAATAAGTTTTTTTTTAATATTTTTTATCATGACTATGATAAAGTCTTTTGTTAACATATGACTAAAACGATAATAATTTACAGAAGAAACCCTTTACACGTATAACAATGGCACAGTAGGTACATATAATGTACACGCGCAACTATACTTTTATGTGTACTGTGTTTGCAAGGTCTAATGTGTTTTCCGTTTATTATGAGGAGGGAGACAATAACTGTACATTAAAATATAGGCAGATAGTGTAATATGTTTATACATTCATATACTATAGTATACGTACGTGTATACGGCGAGTGAATACGTGAACTTTTTGTTTAACGACGAGAACAAAACGTAGTATAGTCAGCACAGACTTCGATGAACATTATTAAACGCGTGTTATTGCGTTTTGAGCGATAATAATAACAAGTATACTAGAAATCAAAACGAATTGAACGCGTGTATCACAGAATACGCACGCATAATATATAATATAATATCTTACATTATTGTAATAACGTGATCGCACCTAATAAAACAATAGTGCTTACCGCGAGTGTACAGCCCAAATTTAACGCGAAACTTATCCGTAACGTTTATTATTATGTTATGTTATATTTTTTTTTTCGCGTCGTCGTTACCTCTAATATTATATAATAACAATAAAAACTATACAGCAATGATCTCGGTATAATGCGAGTAATATAATTATATTTTATGCGACGGAGTTTACCCGTAAACCTATATGGCTACATATACATATATAGTAGACGCCGCTTATAAGATTCACTTTGGTACCAGCATAAAGTGAGTCTTATAACCGAATGAATCTTATAGGCGAAGTGGAAAATTTGTTTTTATTATTTATTAATTTTAGTTTATTACATACATATTTTGCTTTTACAGGTCTAATTAATATTATGTGTAATATAACGATAATTGTTGCGATCAATGTAAACTTTTATCTGCAATAAAATTTGTTATTTTATTTTTTATTTTTATTTTTAATACCTTTTAGTGTACAACTATGATAGCTTAACAATTAATTGTTATACGCTATAACTGTTATAAGGTATCAACAGAAACAAGAAATAACCAACACGAATAATATTTAATTTTTCAATATCAATTTATTTCTAAATTATCACTAAAAAAGTTTATTTTCTACTACGTATTTTACAAAAGTTGAGTCTTATAACCGATTTTGTTTTTAATGAATTTAAATTCGTTATGGTCCATTCCAAACGATTTTGAGTCTAATAAGCGACTGAACCTTATATCCGTGAGTCTTATAAGCAGCGTCTACTGTATAATGATTATATATTATAAATCCATTTCGTATGTTTGCAACTGATATTTATTACTCGTACGAACGCGTAAGTATAATTTATTTTGTAAGTTTGCTCACAGGTATAATAATAACAATATAATAATGTACATATAATAACTGAATTTATGTAATATACGTATCATTTTAGCATATATCCACGAGGAAATTGTATGTGTGTGTGTTAGTGTAATTGTGTGTAGGTATATAAATTATAATATACGTGTGTGTAATATTATATATTCTAAAGTCACACAATTGTATTTTTAAATAATTATGTATTTAATATGTTAATGTATTTTTTGTGTGTAAATATTATATATGCTCTTATAGTAATATTATAAGGTAAACACCCCAATAATAATAGAGTATATAATATAATAGCTACACAAAACATAACGTCGTACTTAGCTCTCTCAAACGTTCATGTACGTATACAACGACAAACGTATTAATATTACATGTGATTAATAATATAAAAACAAAACGATGACGTTTTCACGCTTTCGAACCAGTTGCCTAAAGACACCCTGTTATATACACACCGTGTGTACGCACTTAGGGTCGACTGCCGTCACCGCTGTCTTCGCGGGCCGCCGCCGTCGATTGGTTCGGTAGTGGCTGTTGCTGCGGCGTCTTATTGTCGGCCACCGCGACAGGCTGGACGGCCGGCAGTAACAGACACGACTGTTTGCATCCCAATATGCGCAGCTTGTTTTCCCGGCTGAGCCGTGGACTCTGCGCGTGGACGGCACCGGTGGCGGCCACCGCGGAGCACTGGACGCCGCGTGACGCGTCGTGGCGGTGACGGTGCCGTTGATTATCGTCACTCGCACCGACGACGACAACGCCGCCACCGCCGTCGCTGCACTGTTGTAGCATTTCCGTGAACGTCTTGTTCTTGGCCGCCGGCGGCGTGACCGTGCGCTGCAACAGCGTCGGCGTGCGTATCCGGTCTAGGCTGTCGTCTGGCACAAAACTGGCGTCGTCCAACCAGGAGCCGGACAGCTGCTGCTGTTGGCTCTGTTCGAACTCACCCGAGTAGATGACGTTTATCGTGCCGCCGCTGCCGCCGCCGCCGTGCATCTCGTCCGTGGACGACAACGGGGCGCCGCCGCCGCACTCACCACCACCGCCGCAGCATTCGTCCGTCATCCGGCGGTGACGGTGCTGGTGATCGCCTCCCGGCCAGAAGGACGGCTGCCTCAGCTTGCGCTTCCACGGCCACTGCACCGGGTGCTTGCGTACGTACTTGTACAGCGTGTACAACAAGAACCCGAGCACGACGACGAAGCACAGCGGGCCCACCGTCGCGTATATGAAGAAGTCGATATCCGCGTGCCGGTTGCTCACCACGGCCGCCGCTTCCTCCATCGATTGCGGCTTTTGCGATTTCAGCGACATGAACTTCTCCACCTTATAGGTACCAACAAACCACATTAGTTATAAATATTATTACCCACTTTGAATCGTTCCAGCATTGATATAAGTGACACGTATAGAGTACATGTGATCTATATGGCCGGAGAAAACATAGAAATATTCAAATATAGTATGACGCTCTGTATTTACATTTATTTCGTTCGTTTTATTCAATTTACGTATATATATATATATGAATACTGGACACCATTGAGACACTAGCTCGTGTGGGGACCAAAAAAATGTATGTAGCTATACACAGGATATATTATATATTATATACAAACGATCTACAACTTGTGAAAATAACATAGAATTTATAACTATATTAAGTAAAATTGGTTGTCAAATATTAATTATGAGCGCTAGAAACATGTGCTGTTTTTAGTGTCACTTTCATAATAATCATTAGACACGTGTAAGCAACCATACTCCTTTCTACGGGAATAATAATTTGTTATGAACCTATAACGTTAACAAGTATCGCACGTCAAGATTAACCAGATGACGCCGCGCAGATATTTGACTTTTTCCAATTTCAATAGAAAATTGCTTCAAGTTGATACTGAATGTTATTAATTATATCTCAAATGTTTATGGACGTTGAAAAAACAATAAAAATCACATATAAATACTTTTTTGGCATTTGATTTATGCTAATGTTTGTTATTTGTATACGAAGATACTACAGTAACATTATATGAATAATAGTTCAGATCGAAAAATGTTCTTAAAGCGTACAATGTCCAAGTTAGAATGTAGCGAAGAATATTTTGCGCGAACAAAATTCTAATTCCTCTATTTTCTTTTTTTTTTTTGTATTCCGTTTAATGTGTTTACTGAAAACGCATTATACAGTTTATATTAAATTTTTTTCGCACAAGCACAAAATTGTAGTCAAGGAAACATTTCCATGCTATCACGCATAAAAGTATCTTTTTTATCCAGCAATTTTAGCTTTTTTCCATACTGATAATTTCAAACGTGGCTTTAATGTGCACTTTATGAGGTTTTTTAAATAACTGGTTTTGTACGATATTAATACAAGTTTTAACAGTTAATTTCAAAACCATTATAATAAATTGGCCTATCTGGACACAAACATCGGATATTTGGTTTCACTGTGTATCTACAAACACGTTTTATAAATAGTGCATTTTACAACGGTTTAAAAAAATACTTATTACTTTTTATTTATAATCTTTCCCTTGTATACAATACGTAATGCGATAATAATGCAGTTGTCTCTCTGTTTATTTTTCAAACCGAGTTTTTTTTTTTTTGAGCATGTTATATTGAAATTTACTACCCTAATTTATTTAATTTATTTATATCCTAATTTATTATTTATTATTATTATTTACTACTTTTATTTATTAATGAGAGCATTAGTATATTATAATATGTTAATATAATCCAATTTCGTTTACTTTCACGTTAAACTTTTTTCTTTTTGTAACATAAATAATTTTTAATTTAACATGTAAACATTAAAAACTATATCTATTTCAATACTTTAATATCCAGTTTGATTTTGTTTTCTAAGAATAAATTTATTTTATAAAATATTGATTTTCTAGAAATCTAATGAATGATTTTCACGATTAAAAAGTGCACTAAACAGTAAACATGCATAATATTAACTTGGAAATCAGAATATTACTTCAAAAAAAAATTCATGTTGTGAAACTGTGCGGGAATTTAGTTTGACATTAAACTGTTTTAGTTGCTTATCGATATGCCTATTGTTAAACTATATACCAAAACTACATAATTTTATCGTTAGCTTTGATTTTATATTGGATTACATTTTTTACAGATCATCTGCATTCTGCATACTTTATAATTCGATGAAACGATTTGACCTAGCTTCATCTGATCTGAACATCTTAAACGATTATTTAATCAAATTAAATCGACCGAAGTTGAATAATATTTTATATTTAAGTGCATTATGGCAACAAAAAAAAAAAAAGCTTCGTTGGGAAAAAAAACAAGAACGAACGAGGCGGATTTCTAATAATTTATTATTAATACCTCTTTTAAAGGAAAAAAAACTATTTCGCAGTGCTTTTGCCTTTTTCTTATTTGATTTCCATCAAACACTCCCTGCGTGCATTAGTGGTCTTTATCAATTTGCTCTCTTGTTTTTGTCAGCAACATCAGTGCCAGTGACATGAAGTATGATCCCGAGAACAGTGAGTGACACAGCGAAATAATGCGTTTCCATATTAAGGAGGGGAAATAGACCGTTTTGTAAAGTAGGTCGCACTGGCTGATTTCAAGCTCTGCACAAGCATTACAATGCTTGTGTATGGACGAAAAACGCTTGACATGTATGCTTAACGCACTACCTATATAACATATCCTACGCATGGAAACTAGGGTGGACTTATGAAGTGCGAATTATGAATAATGAAAATCGTGCATTTGGTTTAGAGTTTGATGATATTTTTCCAATTAATAATGTGATAATGAAATTATGTTGGGAAATTTCGAGTGCAGTGAGAGGTCTAGTATCACAGTGGTAATCTAAAAGATTTGAAGATAATATAACACGAAGAACGAAATTCCGTTTATATTAATATTATTATTATTATTATGATAATATATAATATAATTTATCAAACGCGCTTTTGTTTTTAGTGGAACTTGGTTGGCGTTTTAATTTTACGCTGTCGACCCCATATAAGCATTGCGGTTAATTATTTAACTACAATGCTTATATTATTTATCTACTAATACTATACGTATTATATATCTACATAACTACATTTTTTTCTTTTTTTTTATGAACTTGTTGACTGCTTTTAATTTCACTCTATTTTTTATTTTTTTATACCGTTATTATATGATTATTAAATGCGCATTTGCATACTTTTTTTTGTTTACCCATAAAGCTTAATTTTTGGCATGTCCTATTCGTTTTAATTTCATCATTATTATCGTTTTAAGCCTCATGTTTTATACACTAGGTTGGCTCACTATAAATACTGAAAAACCGTCTTTTAATTAAAACATTAACATTTTCAACTCTATTTTCATGTGGTATTTAATAGTATATAAATGTTAAGTTTAAACATTACATCGATATGTTGGTTGAAAAAAAATGATGTCATACTTCAACAATGGAAAATTTTAACAATTGGTGGTTTAGTTAAATTATCGTAGTTCCCTTAAAAAATATAACTATATCGGAATGGGCGTTGCTGCAAACAAGAAATAGTGCTCATACATTTATACATCATATACCGAATATGATGATATACTACCTAGTATCTACCATACACATCTTTGGCCACGTTTTTCTACCACTCGAGTTAACCGACAAAAAGCGTATGCCCTACGCTACTATTACGTTTGTAGGCGGAGAAAGGTATTTCCACATCGGACGAAAGAACTAGAAAAAATAAAGTTGAACCATGATTTTTCACGGTACAGAGTAAAAAGTGACGTACCTATATTGAGTACTATTAATAATTATTAGTCTCGTTTAAAATACCCAGACGCTTGTGTATCTACTCTTTTATTCGGGTCATTAGGATTTTTCTAGATAGAATCATCACAACGGTCGAGGTAAAATGATCAGAACTTCAATTAAAATCTCGTACACAGCCGTACTGATTTACTATGCCTATATACGTATGTTCTATGACCGTAAAATTTTAACGATACTTTATAGTATACTTGTAATATTGACGGAATGAAAAAATTACCAATATAATTAAAATTTAGCGTACGATCAGGCAAATTTTTAATTATACAACGGCAGAATTTCTGATTACCGCGAATAATGATAATCGCATTTACATTTACCTATAGTATTTATTGGGTGTATCTGATTTAATCTTATACGGCTTGTTAGCCCAAGCAATATTTGTATTAGTGGTGTATATAATATCATTGATTATAAATATTAGTATTTATACTCTGCAATGATAATACTGAACAAATTGAAAACTCAAATTTAAAGGATGTCATCTTATAAGTTACCTAAACTCGGAATAAACTAAATTTGAAAAAGTCTTTGACTTTTTAATACTGTATAGTTTACTGTTTATGTTCACTTATTATGATGTCGGTTTAAAATCATACAATGGCTCATTCAATCATTTATTAAATGAATACTTTGCGAAAAGAGAGAAAAAAAACCTAACGAAATAATATCGATCCACAAATTACGCTTATTACGGTGTAATTCATTAGTTATTATTTACATTATAATATTATCACTAAACATCCCCACATTATTATTATAACGCTATTACATGGTAAGATTTTTATTATTTGACTATCATATACATTACGTTTAATTATTTTTTAAATAATTTATTATAATATTCAGTTGCGCTTTTCGCAACAACGATCACCGCTGACAATCCGCATACACATACAACACATATTGTATGCATAACATAGGTGGTATACCTGTCAATTGGGTTGCAGTGGCGTGACGAAAAACTTTATTTGAAGCACGTGACTCAGTTTAAAAAGGTGGTGGGTGTTCTGAAGACTGGAGACCTCTTACATATAATAATTTCTGACTTAAGTACCCACACACTAAGCTAATATTTTTTAGATACCTACCATACAAAGAGTAATATTAAAATATATTAAATGGTAAGGCACTGAAATGTGAAATAAGAAGAATATGACTTTGATATGGTTTAACTTATATAAATACGCGTTTAGGTTTTACAGTGGGTTAGGAACTATTGGAAAGTTTACTGTCTTTCAGTTGTGCAGAAAGCGCAACATTAAAATCAATTATAAAGAGGCAATAATACAACTAGGATGATTATTTGCTTGATGTATTAAAAATAAAGCATTATTATTTAGATGAATAAATACCCGATTTCTTTGAAAAAAATTAAAATAACGTTTTTGGTGGGTCCGACCATGTAAATTATTTTGTCTTATATTATATTAATGATAAAGTTCGCCACACCACTGATCGGATGGGCACTGCGGTTAAACACTTCAATACGGACTGTACTTATATATTATGTTTAAAGTTTCACTGACCCGATATTCTTCCCCGGACAGTTCCATCAGCGTGGCGTTGGTCTCGACAAGGTTGTGCAGTGGATCGTCGTCTTCGGTCACCCGGTCGGAAATGGCCGCATCTGAAGCCGATGGTGACCCGGGCGAAGAGGACGAGGACGACGAAGACGACGGAGAGGCGGCTGCGGCTGTCGCGGCGGCTGCTGCGGCGGCCGCTACCGAGGCGCGTTCAGGGACGGGCACCACGCTCACGTTGACCATGAGGTGCGGTGGCACGACGAGCACGCGGTTGATCTTGACCTCGTCGTAATCCAACGACAGCCTGGCCGCGAGGTTCAGCTTCAGGTACTTGGCAAAGTCGGTGCGCCGCATTTGAGCCACGGTCGAGTTGCCGGATAGCAGCAATACGAACCATTGGCTGGGGTTGTTTTGGTCCGCGGCCAGCACGGACGACGACGATGATGATGACGACGACGATGATCCACCGCCACCGTCGTCCGCAACGGTACTCTCGGATCGCATGGCATCCTCCAGCACGCGTTCCTGTTCTTCGCTCGCCTCGTCCCATCGTTCGAACAGGTTCTTGTTGCCGCCCGCGACCGCCACGGATTTGGACAACGACGACTGTGACACCGTTCTGGAAACTGGTCCGTTGTCATCACGGTTCTTTTGCAGATATTCGGCCGCCAGCTTGTAATAGTCCTTGGCCGCGGTGGCCGTGTTATCTTTGCGGTTGAACCAACTCTTCAGCATGTTGGCCATGAGGTTGTTGTTGTTGTTGCTCAAGTGCTCGGCACCGCGGTTCCCGTTGTTGTGCGTGACAGTCGTACGTTCAGCGGTCGAGTCGGTTGTCGGTGGTGGACGCGGAGGCGACGACGACGACGGTTGCTCGGTACTTGTGTGGACGACGTTCTCCCACGATTCCAGCGGCCGGTTAGTGGTGGCCGGATCCGATTTGGTGGCCGTCACCGACTCGTTGCGCTGGTCCACCGGAAGCGTGGCTACTGCTGCTGTCCGCGCGTTCCAGACCGTCTCTGCGGCCGCGGCGGCCGTAGTCGTGGACAAAACGGACACCTCATCATCGTCGCCGTGATGTCGTTGATGCGCGTCCGTTGGTGGCGTGCTGGTACTGCCGTTGTTGGCGTCTGTCAAATTGCCGCCCAAGAACGCCACCTGCAACGTGCTGGGCGTTGGCTCCTTCAACGGGTTGGTCGCATCGTTCCTCGACGGCAATGTCACTTTGTCCTCGACCACCGACCCGGTGACGGCTGCGTTCGCTGTGAACAGAAAGACCAAATTTCGTTAATATACAACCCGTCACAGGGTATGTGCAGGACAAAGGATAACGGTTGCATTGCGACAATTATAACATTGTAATGTCGTTGCGTTTGTCGCATTGATGGTAGTACGTGCAGCTATATGGTATGTGTTAGGGGTGGCGAACCTTTTTCGGGTCAAGTGTCAAAATGTGGAATCAAATTTTCCGAAATTATAAGCTTGTGCGCCAATAAAAAGAAACTGACTTTTTACTATAGGTATGATTAAGGAAAAAGCAATCAATAATCGTACACGTTTATTTGTTATAACTCTTATTTTATACAAAATAGATTTTTAAACAATTATGAGGTATTAAATATTATTTAACTATAAGTTATTATTTAGGTACAATATTATATTTTTTTTTGTAATCTCTGTTATTGTGTTTTAGAAGACAACATTTTAATATCTGGATTATATAGCTAGTAATTTTCAGTGAAACACGCAAGCAGCACTACTCGATTAATGCATTTCTTTGCATCGTTTTAATTAAATTCATCGTGAAGAATAAACTTTCACAAGCAAAAAATGTATGGGACAGATTGTGCCACATTTTTTAATGTATTAAATGTATTTGGAAATGAGTTCCAGACTTTAAGAATTTCAGTATCTGCATTTTTTATCATGTTTTTTTGAAGAAGGTTAATTTATATTTTTTCTCTTGTCTTAAGCTGCTACCGGTATCGGTAAATTTAAAACAAATTACGTATTTGAAAAGTTATATATTGTATACAAAGCATAATACTTCTTACTCTATATTATAGCAATAAGAGTACAATAATCATAATATAATATTTTATTACTACATTTATAAAGATATTTTCTTACCTATTATTACAAATTCATAAAATTGATTCTAATACTAAGGCTTGAAAGTAAAATTATTTTTTGTTTTTAAGATAACTATTTTATTAAATTGTAATATTTGGTCTTGGTGTGCCATTGAAATGTAGCCGATGTGCCACTTCTGACACGCATGTCATAGGTTTGCTACTCCTGGTATATATAATATTATATTGTGTTGTATAAGTTTAATTTTCAAAAAGCGAAAATTGTATCAGTGTTCTTTATGACACCTTTCGAATTTAAGATAGACGTTTTTCATTTTAGCAACATTTTATTAAGAGACTCATTAACTGAAAAATCTTACGAATTCTTATTAGTATAAGATAAACCGATGTTGAATCAATGTCCGGGGATCGATAACTAATAAATAAAATATAATAAATAGTCGAAAACTATAAAACAAATAATGGGTCATTCGACCACCAATGTTTTCGATTTATTTCAGAATAGACCCCTCCCCCACCATGGTTCGATGGTTTTATATATTACGTTGATTACTTTATCCGTACATTATGCATAGCGATCATATTACATGATATTATTATATACCACTTCGGTCGAATAAATATAGAAATAGGTATATTTGGAACTCTTTAAATTCCCAAAAATGTAATTCATCAACAAATCGAGCGAAGCTGTTGTTTCCCGGTATGTATATAGATACACATAGTACCTATATAAATATATATTCACGTAAGTGCCTGGTTATCATACGCACGCATTGAATGAAATGACAATGGACGATATTATATTCGATTGTACGTTTACATTATTTGCACAGACCACTTTTGGACATGTGTATTCGTGTATTATTATTTTGCCGATGGTTTAATTTTAGTAGAACCGTGTGCACGTATATTTCACTATCAAATGGTCAATAATACTGCATAATGTATTGCCGTTGTTAGGTGCTTACGTAGAAAAATATATAATATACACACATTGAACAATTCGACGGGGTTAATAAAATATTATGTGAAAACCATTTCATGCAAAAAGGTAGTACTTCGTGAAGTAGGTAGTTATGTTTTTTTTCTTTTTGGTTTAAATTGAAATATATTATTTTGTATAAATTCTCGTGGACGAATTCCGGCCATTAACAATGATATATTATAATGTTTGAATTTTTATTTTTCTTTTCGTTTTTATCATATTTTTCTAAAAAAATATGATGTGAGAAAACTACTAACAAAATCTTTCCCGTTTCGGCAGCTTAAGATTTCAGTGTTTTGTTCTGTTAAATCCAATCATATATTTTTGAAAAGTAACTGTCGTTTACAATTCTTTTTGTTTCTTGCGCACTTTAAATAACGAGAACTTTTATAACTTCTGTTCGTATTCAGAATATTTAACGACATATTTTAATATATTTGTGAATATTTAAAAAAAATTTTCTCTAAGAGACATGTCCTAGAAAGTTTCCATAATGTTTCGAAGAAAGTTCATTCCAAGATTCTTAAATTCTTAATAGTATGACGGATAACACTTAGAAAACGGTTTTAATTAATTTTAAATTGAATGCTGATTATAATTTATATTATTTTGATACATTTATAGTATCTATACTTATAATGTAATAAAATTATATAAAGTATAAATTTCTACTTTTCGTATATGAAGGCTTTTATGGTAGATACAAACAGTTTATTACTACTCCTGTATATTGAAAGATTACATTGATTTTATAAAAATATTTAATAATTATTTATTTTTAACAGCGCTGGTTACACGAAAATGTGATGCGACGAATGTATTGTTGTTTTTAATGCGATAATGTTATTATTTTAAGAATCGCGTGAGGTATAAATGTATAATATTGTTTTATATTCCAAAAAAGTGTTTAAAACGTTATTAATTGAACACAGTCTACACATCTGCAGATAATAGCATTTCAGATGTTTGAATTTTTAATGTTAATACTTAATTTTATGTTTTTCAAAAGATTACGAAAAACTACTGAACAATTGTGAAGTATATTACATACGTTCTATTTATAGCTTCATCGCACGTTCTAGTATTTATAAAATTATAATTATATGAATATAAATGGTTTGCTATTATATATGATATTTCTATAGTTAAAAAATATATAAACATTTTCATTAAATTTTTAAATTTATTTATTCCATAAAAATCTCACTGAGAAGCTCGTTAATCATATAAACATGATTAAGTTTGAACTATGATGGAATTTTATGGAGTATTATTTCCCTTAATTCTTTATTTTTATTTTTAGTAATAAGAACAAACATGAATATATACAATCTGTATTAATTTATAACATCGAGGGTAATCTATTTTTTTCCTTATTTATACTTTGATGTTTTTAGCACATTTATTACATAAGAATTCGATCCCTAGTAATCATTACTTTGTAGCAGGGCTTGCAAACGTTATAATAACGATATAATTATAACGTTATATTTGATAAAAAACGATTGAAATTTGTAAACGTAATTATAACGGAAATCGATAATCAAAATATATGATATATCATTAAACAAAACATAACGCAAAATAGTATATTATATTGTATTCCATTAAACGAAATAATAAAAACGATAAATAATAAAATAAATAAAATTATACAATACCTACTTAAAACTCAAAATAGGGAAATTATGTCCCCAAAAAAGGTCATAGTCACTTTTAAATTGCGGCCTGTGTACTTTTCAAACAGGTATCTAAATGCTTTTGAATTTTAAATAACGATGAACACAAAAATTCTATAACGTTTTAATTATGAATAACGATAAACGCAAAAATTGTTTAACGTTTTAATTCTGAATAACGATAAACACAAAAGTTGAATAACGTTTAAATTTTGAATAACGATAAACTCAAAATTTATATAACGTTTTGATTGTAAATAACGTAAAACAAATTTTTCTTTTCAAATGCAAGCCCTGCTTTGTAGACAAAATATTTATAATAATTGTGTGAGTGGAAAATTGAAATATGAATTATGCATTCTCTATTATAGGCAGTCGGCAAAGAATGTGCGGTATGATTGTATGAATAACGATAATTATTACTGTATTCGACCTTTTACACGATTAAATTTGGTTCGTTGTCGGGAAAACGCTATTGTTCATGTATACGCACAGTCGTGTTACGCGATGAAATTTGCATAATAAACCTATACAGATTAAATGTATACTAAAATTCAGTGCAATTCTGAATACGTACCAAAAGCAGAATCAGCGGATATCCATTGCGCGCAAATTAAATATATCGCGATGCCAATGGGATACGACGATTGGTGGCGCGTTCGCATCTGGCAATGTTTGGTTCTCTTCATTTTAAATTACTATTTCGTAATTTTTTATTTTTTTTTTCCAAGTTTCGTGTGCTCGATCTTGTTACATCTGAAACAATTTACATATATCTCAATATTGTAAAGAAGATGCAGGCATAGGATACAAGATAAAGTTGTAAAAGAAAACGTGCAACTAGCGTATATTTGTAATGGTAGATTACCTATACACTTAAAAAAAATAAATATTAAATATTTAAATATTAAATTTTAAATATTTAACAGATTAAAATAGTATATTAACTTTCTTATTGTAATAACACCAAGTCCTAACTCCTCTGCTAAGCTTCATCTTAGTTGTTGGCAATCGTGGTGTTATATAAACGAATATATAACTAATATGTGTCTCATACTTGTAATAAAGATCTACTTTATGGCTATCTACTACTGTCATTAGTCATCATTCGCCAACACTGTGTATACCATTCATTCTATAGTTATACATAAATTATATTATACCTATGGTTAACTAAAAGCATTGCTCGTGTTTCTGGTGCGCCTGAAAAAATGTTATTTTAACAATAGGTGGTTCAGTGGTTGTTATCGTTGGCATGTGTTTTACACGCGGCATATATAGTTTGAAAATGCCTTAATGTGACTACTCCATTGCCGCATATTACATCATTATATAACAAATAAAAACAAATACTTTACTGTATTTATAATAGTCTCTTGAATCTAAGTATAAGTAATTATTTTCTTTGTAATATTCTTAAACACTTACACAATGTAATTGTAATCTTCTGTCAACTTTACAATTTATTGTTTAATATGTAGTCCGATAAAAATTATACTATAATGTGCAGTATCAATTATTATCTAAGGGATGTAAAATGGTCCTATAAATAATATGCTATTTATTTCAACGAAATTTTTCCATCGCATAATTATAGGTGCAATTTCAGTTTTTGAATTTGAAGGAGCTTTGCAAACAACGTTTATTGTATGTATTATGTGTATTATGTGTATTAGATAATTAATGAAGGATTTCAGATTATTAATTTTTGGAGAGGCTAATTTTAATATTAGAGGGGTTAACTTAGCCCGACTAAGCCCATCTAAATCCTCTACCCAAATCGAGCCTATGCGCATAACATTATAGTGCTACCGTATCAACAACAGTTTTTTCTTGTATCAAACAGTTATATACGATTAAAAAAAAATTTTCTAATTATATTTTGTTTTTCTATCAGTTCTATGAACTGATAGAATCCTTTTGAAACAATATTTTTACTGATAGCAAAATAACCTACATAAAAAGCAATAACGTATGACTAGATATCCTCAATTTTCTTTCTATATTTCAAAAGTATACATACACTAATAATAGCGCCACTAATATGGTAAGTTAATTCATATTTTTTAAAACAAAATTACTTTTGACATGAAACGGTGTCAAATAAATAATCATGTTTGACGTTATAAAAATTTTTTGCCTACATAATTTGTGGGTTTTAGCTACCCATCGCGTGTTTTCAAAGATATGATACGTAACGTACGTTCGATACTCAATATTATTTCTAGCGAATGCGTTCAAAATAATAAATCACTATTTCATTTTTATAGTCATACAAACATTCGGATGGGGTTTCCATTTATATGGTCCTTCTTTTGTTATTTTTCTTATGCACATATATTCGTCTGCGATGGGAGAGATATATTCATCTCTTTTATTTCCTGTGCGAACGCGTATGTATCCATTATCACATAAAATACTTTTACTTTCAATCTTGAAGGTATACAAAGAAATATAATTTATTTTTGTACCCTGAACAGGGACAATGATACATCACATAAACATATCCTACTTAACGTTGTTGTAATATAAAAGTTGAAATTATTGTTATTTATATTATGCACATTTTAAAATCAATCTTTTTATTATAGCTTATATTCAAAAAAAAAAAAAAAACACAATTTCAAAAACATTATCATAATAATTATTTCATTGTAACAATACATTTTCCTCAATGCGTTAGTGATGTTATTTTTTAATATTTTTTTTCTTATGTTTATGTTTAATTATTAAATAAAATAATTTATTAGTCTCAGTTGATAAGATATTGTAATTAAACATTTTATGATTTTGTTATTCGTAAAGAGAGCTTTCCATTACGTTATATGTAACTAAGAAAAATCAAATTTAATAAATGTTAATCATAACTCATAAGTTTTTTTTATCGTTTATTTGATATATACAATCTGTTCCTTTAGGAACAATAAGAAAATGTGATAATAGTTTTTTCAAGTACATGATTAGTTGAGTCACTCAGTGGTAACACTATCTTTAATTGTTTTTTTTTTTTTTTAAATTAATTATTTAATTTTTTAGATTAAGCGGGTATAAGATCATGACACAAATTCATTTTGAGCTTTTTAATGGAATTACCAGGAATTGTGAGTGGTAAGGTTTGATTTGATATGAGATTGTTGATATGGGAAAGAAGTTTGGAGTAGAATCGTTTATAAAATATAACTTAGATGTGATTTTGGAAATTGTGCTAAGTGGTTGTGAGTTGTTTGAATGATTTTATACTAAGTACCTACTTGTAGATTTTGAATAAAAAACAATTAATTTTTAATGTTTAAAAATCATTTTAAATTTAAATTATCGTTTTACCTATAACTATATATATACAAATAGTTCCATTAAGTTAAACGATTGATTACCAGGTACAAACATAGTTTCTTAACAAACTTAACTCTTTTCATAATTAATAAATAATTAAAAGCGTATCTACAAAGCTAAAAGTTTTACTTCTTGGTATTTGACTCTTATAATACTTTACTAAAGTGAAATTAGTATTAAAGTATGGTTTAAAAAATACATATAGGTATAATAATTAGTTTCAACACTAAATAAGCATAATTTAAGTTTGTTAACGAAAGTTAAAATATACATTTGTATATAAGTGTTACATACATTTTAGTAATCGGTTCTATACTTTTTAAGACATTACACTAATTGGTTTACTTATTCAGTGCAAGGGTTCAGTACTTATTCATATTATGACCTGTTGGTTGTTGGCTGTTATAAACGAGTGATGATTTGATCTATAAACATAATATAATATGTATTATATTAGTGTATTCATTATTTATATACTCACTGCAACTATTTAATTGGACATTGCTTATAAATATAGTTAATGTAAACGTCAGACGTAATAAAATCATTGTAAATTTAATGTTGAAATTGTATTGCAAATTTCTTTGTTATTTTTTAGTTCGATTAATATTTAAAAAGTAGACTACTACTCCATTAAAGTAGACTGGTTTAAAGGAGTATACTATGAATGACACATATTTTGATTAGTGTTAAAACTACTCAAACGTATATTTTTTAGTACATATGTATTTATCTATACAGGAAATAAGGGTTGTTTGATTTTAATTTGGCTTATTACATTATGTAATATAATAATTTGTCGTTAATTATTACCTAGTCGTTTTACAGTTTATAATATGTGTTGCTGTAATTATTGTTTTAAGCTAATATGCCGCATTACATATATAAGAGGGATGACAGTTGATTGTTAAGTAATATTATGTAGTTAACATTACTTTATTGATGTGTTTTCAACTGCTTCTAAGAATAATGCCACTTATTTGTTACCCAGAAAACTGATAAATATGTAATGAAATTAACGTTTTTGAATTCCATTGTTTCTCTACAGTGTATTATAACAATATTTTAAGCTAACGAATACCATTATTTTGTAATTGTTATATATATATTTATATTATACACTATGGTGATGGTTCACTAAGCATTCTGACTGGCTGTTGGTTTAGTTAATCGTTAATGTATGCTAATGAATTTCTATTATTCCATCACGAAAAATATAGTGAATTATTCACCGCGTGTGTTCGTTAATATAGATATTAGCAATATTTACCGCACAGCACGTATAGTTTATTAACGATTACTTATTTGATTACCATAAACTTATTTTATCTTAAAACTGATTTTTTTTTAGTATCATCACACCGATTTAGTTGTATTCTTATCGTGTTATAAGTGTTTCTTTATTGAGCAAGATATCATAAAAACAAATTTTCACGAAAATATCTATAAGGATACTTTCTAAAATATATGTATAACATACACACTATACAGATATA
Source organism: Chaitophorus viminalis (assembly GCA_025469195.1). NCBI lineage: Eukaryota > Metazoa > Arthropoda > Insecta > Hemiptera > Aphididae > Chaitophorus > Chaitophorus viminalis. The sequence goes on along the minus strand of JAIPRK010000579.1, from coordinate 67,754 downwards.
TTTTGATAAAATATATTTGATATATATTATTTGAGAATATAAAGGTGAGCAATTATTACAAAATAGTCTATAGGTGGAATTAGTTTCGTTATATTATCATTAATATCCGTAATATTTTTAATATTTTTAATCTGAATCTAAAATCTACTTATTATTTATTAATAACTGTTTGGTGCATTGTTTACTTGTAATATTATTATACAATCATTTATTTTCAAATATATATTTCTTATTTTGCCACATTATTCTAATGTTACATACATATTTCAAAACCATCATGATACGTATATAAACATATAAAAGATAAACCTGCAAAGGTTGCTTCTGTGGTTACTCTCATTGTTATTGCTCGAAGACATTTTATTACAGGTTTTATTAAAAGACATAGAAACTTATAACAATAATATGTTTTGTTGAAAGGTTAAAATGTATTAAACCATTATTTGAATTTAACGAGTTGAACCATTATATAGGTAGTAAACCATAAACGTTGTTAATACACTCGTATAGTTTGTTTCAAGTCTATGAAGTTTTTATTAAAGAAGGGGGTTTTAATAATTGTATAGTTTCAAAGATTAAATTTTAAATTGAAGTTATTTGGCATTGAATCTAATTTTGTTCATAATAATCATAACATTTGTGAACTGAAGAGCGATATTTTTTGATACGAATGGATAGACGATAGTATAGATTAGATAATAACTTCTTGAATTTCCATTGGCAGGCTAACCAAAGAAAGCGAAAAATTTAATTTTTTTAATAGACATTAGATAATATGAAAAATTTATTAAAAAAAACGACTTTTCACCAGATACGTTATCACTGGGTTTGTTCAAGATAATAAAATCATGATGGCGTTTGCCACCGGTGACGGTGTTGGCACGGCGGCGCGGCGGTGCAGAAAATTAAAATCAGTGGAAATATTGAATATTATTAAAATATTTTTCCATCGTATAAAAACTAAAGTGGTGTAAAAATTACCGTAGGTAGTAATCATTTTTTTTCTCTTTTATTCAAAAACCTAATCATTTTCTCAGTTTTAAATTAAAACGTGACGAAGAGACAGATGTTTTTTTTTATTTATGCTGCGTAGCCAGTGTATACCTATATATAGGATACAGCAGTATAGCGACACACAAAACCTCATGAATTCGCTGTGGGTGCAAAGTATATTATAATATCCGTCGTTAGAATGTCGCTGACATGTGTACGGCCACTATACAGAGCTCATCGTACATATATTTCACCGTACTACACTTCTACTGCAATTGGTATTAATCGCATATTATACTTCCATTGTTCGTTAATTTGTTGTACTATATTATATTTTACTAAATCGTACTATGATAATAATGCGAGTGTCAATGACGTAGCACATCCACGTGAGTGTGTGTGCATACAGGTATAAGTCGATTAAAACACACACGGTCGGTTGGACTCAAGTGTTGCTGAGGGAAACCTACCTATATATGTATAAAGCTGCTGCCGCTGCTGGGAGCACCAGATAATAATACTAGTGAAAATGCGAATTACTTCGTTACTATGGGAACCGTCAAAATCGATAGAAACATGTTTTACGGGACATCGCGTTCGTATTATTATTATTATTTATTATTATTATTATTATTATTATTATTATGACTGGAAATAGAGAATTGCATAAACAGCATATAGACATATTTATACATAAATGTATGCGCAATGCACAATGACAGCTCCATCGGCATTTTCTACGTATTTTAGCCGGGGTAACGTGCGAGTAATGAGATAGAAAACCATATTCAAAACGTATCGAGTTAAAAGATAAATCATGATGTGGGCGGTGAAGTATACATGATTCCGACGAGGAAGAGATAATCAGCAGGTCCCCTTGGGTACTTAACCGTGGTATCGATCCACCTGTTTTTTAATAATCCAAAAGCCGTTGATGTTGTTATTTTTTATTAGGTACATAAATTCATATATCAATTCATAATAAACTTTAGATGTAGTACATCACAATAGTATTAGTTAGTAAAGTGCGTTGATCATTTATGTCTGCACGAAACGTTGAAACAATTGAAACTCATATAATATTATCTACTAAACGGATTTGTATGATTATTTACTTACTCTGTATCAAGTATTTAAGAATAGAAAAATACAAAAAAGAAAAGTAAAGTAAATGCTTTTTTCCAAAACCAATATTTGTGGTGTCATTAAAAATGTCCATGCATTGATACGCCGCCCTCCACTCGGCAAACCTAGTGAAATATACATTATCGGTTCATCACAAAATCGACGGTTTTATTAAATAATAAAAATCCTGTGAGTGCAACATCCACGAAAATCGGTATTCATCAGGCGTGCTGTACTTAAAAATACTATATACGCGTAAACATCGTATGTGTTTTATACGCCCAGTACGCTGTCATGCACGTTGAATAACAATCGAGTTTGAAAAACTTTGAGACATTTTTGGCGTAGCATCTACAATGTATAATATATTATATATACGATGTGTGAAATTCACGTCTTTTCGTAGACCCGGTCTCTGTGATTAAGAATTTGATCCTGGTCACAGCCGGGCGCGACCACATTTAAAAACTGCAGTTAAACGATGCAATGCAAACTTCAAACAAACAGCAATCTCCTCATCTCCTTGCTGCTAGTCTCTAAAAAATTCCTGGATTCTCTAATAAGACGTTTTAAACGCCACTAGTGCACAGATGTACTTAGCATGTATGATTTGAATGTTAACATAGTTTACAATTCGATCGTAGAAGTTGCTCAACTGAAAGTTTTCCTACACCGTGCATTAAAGTTATACTTATACTCAACACAAATTTACATATTTTACGAATATATAATATATAACAGGATTGTAAATATTAAAATATATTATTTTTTTATGTACGATATAAAATGACAGTACGGTGGTCAAAAAGTAAATTGAAGTATTATAAATTATTATCGTGACCATGTTCTAAAAGAATAAACGTCATTGGTTTATATTATTACGGCGAATTTGTAATCAATACCTTGAAGTATAAATGCGATTCACAAAAGAAAAATGAAAAAAAACAAATAAATAAACCGTAAGTAATAAAACGTGCTATACATTTAGATTTACAAACCAAAATGAAACTTATATAAACTGGTCTCTCTCTTTTTTCAATTATCAACACTTGGTTTTTAATTAACTTTTTTTTAGCGAAAATATATTTTCGTTTGAGATTATAAGTGTGTCACACAATAAAAGAAATAACATTTGACATTTTTTTTTAATAATTTTCTCGAAACGTCAATTACTTATAAAGTTGAAAAAATAACTAATGAAAAATAAGACTATAAGAGTATAATAATTGATACGTTTTCATTTCGAAACGTGACTGAAAACAGATGAATGTTTATGAAAATGCATAGAAAATTAATGTAATAAATGTAATGTTATTTAAAATCAATTTATTTTATTATGTCATAAATAATTATAAAATTTAAATTCATTTTAGTGTTGCGAAAAAGGATGAAAATAAAATATTATATAAATTTATAACAAAATATAGTAATTAATATTCCAAAGACGAAATATTGAAACGTTACAATCATGTTTTAATATTTCATCATTATATTGTTCTTTTGAAACAATTATAAGAATGTTATATAATTTTGTTGATTAAGAGTTGAAATTATAAAGATTTGACTTATGAGTTATTCATGTTACAATGTACTCAATTCAAAATTCAAATTAATAATATTATTAGTTGTCACGTTTTGTAACACGGCGAAAAATATAGGCAATTTAGGTACACAAAGCAATATAAATATTTTACAGTTTATTATTTATTACGGTTCACATTCTTATAAATAATTATATTGCATAATTACATTTTACAATTGTCAAAGGCAGAAGCAATGTTGCATTTGAAATATTTAAAACATAAGCACAATTTAAGTGTAATATTAATATATTTTACGAATAGTGGAACAATAAAAACCCGGTTAAATGAATTCTAATTAAAACATTAAATAGTTGTACAAATGCACATTATTATAATAGTATGTTATTAAAATTAAAACTAATATAATTATTTATTTTAATATGATATTATACTAGAAATGCACATTACATCATTTAAATTGTGTTGTCAAAGTTATAACAATTAACGTTAGAAAAAATTTAATCTGGACCTATATGGTAATTATTATGGTAACAGTTTATTCAGTGAACTCAAAAATTATACATGGGGATGCACTGTAATCAGTCATACATCATTGTACAAATCACTGAAAAAATATTGAAAATCAATTAGCACATTGAAATGTATGCTCCTAATACATCTGTAAACTAATAGCAAATTAAATGGTGAAGAGTACCTATTTTTCGGGTAAATTACATTGTTTATGACTGCAATTTTTCATAAATAATGTTTTTTTTTTATTTCTACTAATGTATTCAACATTAGCTGCTATATAAGATATAAATGCTATGATACAAATAAGTGGACAAATAAAATAAATTATCATAATTTATTATTCAAATTATTAAAGGGTTGTCATTATTTTATATTTTCGATTAATAGAAAATAACGCATTTATCACAACATTTTTTTGTAAACCAATAATATTTTTATAAGGATATATTATTGGAGATACGCAAACTATCTAAACGCTGCAGTTTTTCAAATTCATTCGTTTTTTGAAATATAAAATACTAAAACAACATAAATTTGATAGTCATGACAATAAAGCAACGTATAAAACTTTACGGACGTACCTATTAATACAATTATTTATGTGAAATTTCAGTTTATAATAATATTTTAGATAGTACCTTAAGAATTTAGTTTTTAAATTTTTTTTTTGTGAATATACACGTTACATCGATGAGTATTAAAACTGAAAGTATAAAACAAATCTATACATTATTAAATATTCGTTCTGTTAATTTTTTTTTAAATATTTAAGATTTTATCAAAGCAAATAAGTGAAAAAATATTTATAAAAGTTCTATGTAATACGCTTAATAGAATTTATTACATAATACATACTTCCATATTGATATTATTTGGGTTGTTACATTTCATAAGAGTTAAATTAAATAAGTTTGATTGAAACCATTTCCATTGATGTTATTTATTACCTATTATTTTTGCAACAAATCAAATATTATGTTTGTTTTATACTAAACGTTCAGAAAACATAACTGATTTTTGTATATTATCGACGCCTATTTATAAATGGGTGTTATTTACATAAAAAGCATACCATAAATCTTTCTCCTTAAAAATATTAATATTTTTTTTCATCAATGTTGGTGTTTAATAGTTGGAAATTACCTGTCGTTATATAAATACTAAGTAAATCTTTTGTCATTACACCGAGTATCAATAACATAAAAAGCACAATTTACTACGCAAAGCACTTTCTTTAATTAACTATTATATTTTGATTATTACTTTACAACCAGATTTATGTTGAAAAATAAATATTAAAAGATCTTTAATCTACTAATCAACACCACAATTGTAAAAAAATAATATATTTTGTATTATATTATATTATATTATGTTATAAATCTTGACGCAATCTTCGTTCAAATTACTATAGATGTGATGATTTGTGAAACGGGAACACCATTAATATTAAAAAATATAGAATTTAAAGCATTCATACTGTTTTACCTATTTGTGAGATCTAACGATTTTATTTTTTGATCACGTGATGACGAAAAAACATGTTTTTTGCAACGCAAATATTTATTTCGAACATTTTCTTTGAACCTAACCTAATTAACAATCAAGTCTAGTGAGAATTCGGTATGTTTAATAGTTTAATATTTAACTTCCCGTCTAGATCAGTGGATCCAAAATTTTATGATTTATGCTTTCTTAAACATCAAAATTTTGTCTTGGTTTTTTTTTTTTTTTACTTAAAGCCTTGAGTACATGTTTTGTGTGATTTACATTAATAATTAAATCTCAAAGATTACAATATTCTTTAAATATGAATGTTAAAATATAAAAATTTTAGTTAAAGATTGTTTACAATGTTAATTTTCGTAAGGAAATTTAATATTTTACAGATAAAAGATAATATTATATAGTTCAACATTCGGAATCTTTATGTCTGCTATAATATTGATTTTTAATGATAATTTCACTCTCGCGTTTTTGCATAAGAGGTCATCAGACTAACATAACATGCAGTCAATTTACATTTCACCGTATGTTACTTATACACAAAACACTTGAAATTTATAAATTATTATATTCATATTAAGCGTAAGCCTTATATATTAGTTGAATTGACAATTATTTTTAGGATATTTAAAAAAACAGAAAACTTTTTACAATTTGCAAGGATTTTAGATTACATTTATTTTTTTGAATTCAGTTGTGACTGCTATTTATTTTATAAAGAGTAATTTTTGTTACTGGTACGACGATGGTTTGATACATTGCAAAGCGAAATTTCGATTGGTAATATTGTCTTGTGTTTAAGTTTTTATGACAGTTTAATATTGTAACCATAATAAAATAAAAATGGAATCTTCCATAACGGAAAATAAATTGGTCTCCATGGACACACTTTTACAGTCGTATTATGTTCATTAATCATTTGTATAATTGCTAGCTACGCATTTTAGTTTAGAATGTTTCGTAAGTATACTTAAAAGGTCAATCGATGATGATTATTTTTATTAAATATATTGTATACACATTTTTATCATTTCACCACACGAATCATTAATTTATTATACTTTATAGACTCAGGGTGGGTATATGAGTATGGAAATAATTTACCTAAGCAGACCAAAAACATTCGTATATTTTAAACTAATGCTGAATTCAAATATAAGCGTTAATTCTAAAATTCTATCATCAGGCATATATCCAATAATACACTACATAAGGGACCTGAAAATTGTATCCGTCAGTCAATTAGCCACTAAAATAAACTTGTGATTTCATTTAAAATTAGCATCCAAACTATTTCATTTTCTTGTTTTTATGTAAAACTCTTCCTAGAAACCTAATGTGTCACCTTAAACCTAGCTGGTGTTATACGTTGGATTCTATCATTGGATAATTTCCCTTTTCATGCTATACTCAAGTTAAAAAAAAGTACACTCATTTGATTTACTTATTGTACAACATATTGTATATAAATTGTAATAAAAAAGTAAAAATAAAAAAAAATAAAAAAATAAAAAAACCAAAATAAATTGTACTGTAATTTTAAATTATTTTAAGTCACCAACTAACTTGAACATTGCAATGATATTTAACCGTAGTCCATATATTTATTATAAATACTTTATTTTATCACGATTCATTATAAAATTTATTTTGCAAATCTCGGTAAATATTTAAAGGGCAATGATAGTATTATGTAATTTCTAGACATTTTTAGCGAAATGAGTAAGCTGAATGAGATTATTTCATAAGAAAAAAATGAAATGTTATTCTTTTTTAATCATTTATAACCACAATTATTTTTAACAGACACTGGTTATTCAAATTTTTTTTATTTGTTCTGCTCAATTGTTTCATACAAAGTTACCAAAATTCACTTTTAATCCAACATTATTAATACCGAAAATGTATATATCTGTTATTAGAATAAATTAAAACACGATGCTCGAGATAAGTACGTGATTTGTTTTATGGTATATAATCGCAAATTGCAATAAGTGGTATGTGCACTGAAAAGAATATCTCATATTTATAGTAGATGAAAACTCCTCATTTATCATAATGAACATTGAAGCACACCGTCGGATAGTTAAACACTTGACAAACCATGTGAAAATGTTTGCTTGTATTTTTATTGAAAAAATACTTATGAATAATATAGAATAATCTTTTGTATTTACTGGAGTACCTTTTAGTTAAGTCATGGGCATTTTAAATCTTTATGTTTTCCTTTCATAAGATTATTTTATTTTACGTATTTGCATCCTAACAATATAGTTTAGCAGTATTAAGCTTAATATTCTTCTAGGTTATATAAAATCTAAAAATTCTCAGATTTTTCTATAATTTTGCTCCATCAATAGTTTTTGGTTCGCCTTTAAAATTCTTAAAAATACTACAATACTCGTATTTTATTATTTATATGTAATAGAAATCATTTTAAAAATAAAGTAGGTAGGTATAGCCCCGTTATAGGTATAGAAATTATTTAAATTTCCTAGAAAATAAAAGATTATAATATTTTGTACAAATATTTTCTCATTAATAATATTAAATTATATTATAATTTAAATTAATTTAGCATCAAATACTATTTCCATATATAAGTTTCTTTTAAAAAATGTAATTTTATTAAATACTTACTGAAAAATTAATAAATGAGACGAAAATTTTTTGGAATACCTAATCATTTAAGTAGTAAATGCAGTTTTGACGAGTATAATTTCAAATTATTATTACGCTCGAACTAAATTTTTATTTATTTATTTATTGAATAAACGCTCGAAGGCTCAAGTATAATACATAATATATTAAACAATACGTAGGATTAACAATGAGCAAAAAAATCAAAATGATTACGATTATTGAGCCGGTTACATACAGCAGATATAGATTTATATTATTAAAATAATTAAATTAAGTTAAGGAATATTTATTTTTGTATTTATTATTGTTTAAATTTAATATCATTTATATAATCCCATCTACCAAATTTATTGATTAATTATACATTAAGTTTTTGTATCCCACCCAATTGCTATGATGTATAGTCTGGGACATTATTCGTCTACTTCTCAATACTGCTTTGCTCTAGCCAATAATAGATTAAACATTAAATAGCCTATGTATCAATTTAACAAGTACATTTTTATCCTGACACAATATTTATATTGTGACTCATTTATAACAATATTTATAATTTATATTATCAATATATATGTATAACTATCATTCTCAATACCAGTCATTTTTCAATTTCGATTTTTTTGGTTTTGTGTGTAATGGTTGAGATATAAAACTGCTTATTGTTAAAATTTCTTTTAAAATTAAGTAAATAAAACGAAATTCAGACATTTATAAAAATGGCTATTGACTAGCTAGAGTCATTAATTTACAATGTATTAAGAATGTGGAGATGTCAATGCATATGTTTCATAGAAACCCGTCAGAGTAATGTCATGTGTATTCATGAGAAGCCGTTTTAAATAAACAGGAGCGCCATGTTGCATATTAATGATATCCAAATCCATACTATATGAATACATAAATTTTATTCGTACTATGTTCGTTGTTCGTCAAACCTTTAATGTATATATTTATATAGAAAATTCACCTAAAATATGTTAGTAGTGTTAGCACAAAAGCTTGAGAATAGTGAACATGCGGATGGCGAATAAATCCTTGCCCATTATTATGACATGGTTGTACGATAAAAAGGTTCTGGAAATATTATTTATTCAGAAAATAATTGGTTATATTATAATATTACATGTGTGGTAGTATCCTCCGAACAATACACATTGTTGGCAAAATCGTTGACTCAGGGTCGTAGAACCGTTTTAACGCAATGGACACTGGGCACACAAAGCAACCCTTATTCTCTCGGTCTAAATAATTTTGGTTCCTCTCTCATTCTTTGTCCGATCTCACATCCATTTATCATAGAGGTAGATAAGCCTTTTTCTTTTTTATATATCTATGAAACTGTGTCATGTGCCACGCGGTCACTTTTTATATTTGTTTATAGTTTCATTTTTTATTTTGTAAAACGATTTGTTATTTTATTACATAATAGCTAGTATGAATGAGAATGCGTTTTTTATTAGCAATTAGAGGTAAACAATAATTCAAATCTTACTTTTATTCTACAATCAGGAGTTTTTTCCTCCAAATTAAATATCTATAAATACTATCCAAACAATATGTAAATATGTGATAATCAATGGCATTTTAAAAATATTTATGATAAATAAACTATAAAAAGGAAAATAATTATTATAACTTATAAGATATCATTTTATGATAGTATATACATGTTTAAATACGGTGATATTTTATCAATAAATTAACTATAATGTCCCAACTACTCATGTGAATCAATTATTTAAGTATACATTTACAATATTAGCAATATAAGTGATCGCGCTCATTAATGTTTCAATAACTTACGTCATAAAATATACATGTATATACATCAAATCAATTTACAGATTGACAAAATAAATATATGTTTATCATATCACGCTTGTTTGTTATTATAATTTTTTCTCCGACCTATTTTATAGTGACCAATTATAGTATTAACGTATGACCATTATTGACACGCTACGGCTATAAATTGCGTATCCAATAATGTATTATTAATACAATTTTAATGGTCTACTTAAGCAACGTACATATTACATCCTACTACTCTAGTATAAAAATTAATAAATAATATTGTCAATTTATACTGTCCAATGTCTCGATATAATAATATAAAGGTATAGGTAATAAATAATTGTTTTCGTTTTTATGGAAAGGGCTTTATCATGTACTTATAGTCTAGGGATGGTTACATTAAGTTACTTTAGAGCTATTTTGCAACGCTTTATTATATTATATCCTAATATCCGTTTTATGAAAGTTATAACGTAGGTAAGTCACTATGAGCTTTTGGTAATATGTGGCGTTGGGGGATTTAGTATACCCTTCCTTTACAACCACCGAGCTTATAAAAGGGATAAAAGAAAATACCACTGTTACTGCATTCATGGAAAAATATACATTGGCTTTAATTATTGTTTCGTTTAATTCTGTTACTTAAAAAACTTAAAATACAATAGTATGTTAATTATTTTAAATATTTTCTTCGCGTATTGCTGGTCTATATTTCATTGCTCTGAACAAATGTGTATTATACACGTGTGGCGTTAATTAGATAATAATTGAAGTATTTATATAAATTATAAAAATGTTAAATTAATAAAGTAATACAAGCACCAACTTAATAATTACACTCTTGAATATTTACCTTTCAATTATACTGTGTATTACCGTTAAACTCAGTTTATTAAGAGCATTACATTTTTTTTACTCAGGTCATTGAATATCTCTTTACTTTCTCGTAGGTAATATTAAATGCATTTGCATAGTTATATAAACTATCAAACACTTGATACATATTATGAGGCATAACCATTAACCTAACTACGGTAAATAACAATAACTTTGTGTACTTAAGTGGGTTATTATCATGTCTGCAGTACTGGAACAATGCCAAATACGTATATAAAGTCTCAGAATTTTATACTCATGACAAGCCTGTATCAGGTTCTACGATTTCGTTAAAAATTAGTTGCTATGTCGTCGACATGCAGCTGGATGTTAGTTCATAAATTTAAAATGTTAACTGGCTGCAAATCACCTCAGAACTGTTATTTATCGTTATACTATCCCTGGAGAATTTTCGCGTGTTGGAATAATTTATGCAGCTCCCTGTAATTTTTACTCCCTCAATTTTAGGAAATATTACATATTTTACCGAATAGCAGTGGATTCAAAAAATAAAATAAATAAAATTTCAGGAAAACCGAACACTTTGGATGCTATCCCTTATGAAAAATGAGATCCGGTCAAATGGATTTGGTATATGTATATATATATTATTGTGTACAACGTGAAATTATACTAATAAATAATGAATCACATAAAGAAAGAGTAATGCATAGTGAAATTATTTTAAAATTATCATTTATTTTATAAAAATTGTATTATTTTCCAACAAGAAATGTCAACGTAAAAAAAAAAACCTTCACATAATAATTTACTTTAAACAATCATTGTTTTGACGTAATTCATAACTATTTCATAAACTTTTAAAATATTATTAAAAAAACTTTTTAAACGTATTATTATACGTAAATACAGAATAAAATACAACAAAAATATTAATATTAAGTTGGAGCATTAAAATGAGTTTACATTTTCCGTACTCGAAAAACTGTATTTTATATCTAATAATTGCACATACTATTGCTCCAATAGTAAAAAAAAATCAATACGCATCATTTCAGTTTGTCGGCTTTTCTTTTTATCAACAACTCAGTATCGTTGTTCTAATTCTCGTTAATTTATTTTACGGTTGAAATAATATAATAAATAATATAATAAATACAAATGTCAAAAGACAATGATATTGTGTAATATATATATATATATAACATATTGTGAATTGTGATCGCCGTTCCCCAGAAATAATTTAGAAGATTTGAAAAAAAAATGAACTGAATAAAAATAACGGAAAATGTATGATATCTTTACGCATAAATTATGATCATTGTTATAATTCATAAAAGACACATTTTGATTTACTATAAGTATGAATTATGGGGCACAGTTTTGCTTGTCGTTATGCGAATGACATAGTTCCGCAGTTTCCACATAAATTTGCAGTTGCAAGTCCTCACGCATTAAATTTGTCATGTATCGTTAAAATTATACTTATACTTGATAAATCTTAATAATTTAACGTAGAAAATGCGAAGTTAAAATAGTAATTAAGTTATAAATGAGGATAAACATGTGTATGGAATTAAATGCATATGTATTTTATTAATCTTTTTTCTGATCTTTTATTGCGATTTCTTAGAAATATTACTTATTATAATGGTCCATTAATACTATATAACTACCTTTTATATTAACACAAACTTAACATATACATTATAATGATAATTATTTTTCAATAAAAGTATAACCAGACTAATTCAATATTATTGCTTCGTTTTAATAAAAATCGTTAATTTTTTTATATGTTTTAAAAATCTTTTTTATTTAGACTGGTTTGAAGTATACTTTATAATAAGTTTTGGATGATTTGTAGTACTTACTACTTCTACATAGTTTTGAACGTTGGACATTGAATAGTATAAAATAAGAATAAAGTTAGCATAATATGAGAATGATAACTTCAGAAGTATGTATGGTATACTGATGTAATTTAGTTTGGAAATATCTATTACCAAAATAAATGAAAAAGAAACGGCAAACAAATGGTTAGAAACATTATGAAGATATATTATGTAGTTTTGAGAAAAAAAAGACATTGGAAAACATTTAACTAGAAGGTAAAATAGTTCGGTAAATGACGGTGTATAGATAAAGAAAAATGAATTGTTTTCTTTGGTTGTTAAACGAACAGTTCGCTAAAAGAGTGTTTCAGGATGATTGGAGAAATGCAATAACTTTTGTTCTAGCTATCCATTATTTTTAATATCTTGCTGTTTTAAATATTATAGTACCTACTACTGCATTACAACAAAATTTTAATAAAATATTTTTTTTTTACTTGTGAAATTCAAATTTGAAGATCTAACATTTTATTTTACAACTGAAAAAAAAAAAAAAAAATTAAAATAGTAATTTTACAAACCGAATTTTTAGAAAAACCATAATACTTAAATATCATATTAAAGTTTGGTTACTAATTCATTATGATTTGTAACCTTTTTGAAAATTTGTATTTAATAGTTAAAATTATTGTACGTTCTATAAAGATTAGATTAAGTACTAAATTAAGTACTTACCTATATTAATATTGATATACAATATTATGAGATAAAATTATGTATTACACACAATATTATTGTTAAATTTTTCGCAAACTCAAAAAAATTGTAAAAACTTAACGGATAAACCTTTGTTACGAAGAACAATGAATAGAAAAAAAGTTGTTACAGCTGTCGAATCATCCAGAAATACTCTGTATAGTCGGAAAGGTACGAGTATTTTAATGGTTCCTCACTACTCAGTATGTCTTATGTTTATTATTATGTATTATTTATTTATTTTATAAGATGCAGTTGTGCCACAATAGCTAAGATTCGGGGTAGGAGTAAAAATCATTCGAGGTAGGTGTATAAAGGTAAGTTGATATTGAAATACATCCGAAGATACCTTAAAAAATATTATTTCAGTTATCGTGATTCCATTATAATGTAAAATAAAAAAATGAGATAAAATTTGTATTCAGATAACTATATACACTTAAACAAAGTATAATTAACATACCTATGAATAAAGAGACAAAAAAATATTTTGAAACCGAAATGCGATTACAATTTACCGTAAATCTTTCATAAAAACTTTAACAAAGAGCTACAAAATGTTATGACTACATTATAAAATGTATTTCTGAAAGCAGCATTTAAACAGTACATGCAGATTTAAAGATTACTAGTCTTGTCGGAAGCAAAATAACACCATATTATCACCCTTTCAAATCATTCAAACCAAAGTTATTTGCTTAATTTAATTTCAAAAACTTACACCGTATTAAACGTTGTACATTATTTTAGATTAAATTTTAATTGAAATCTCCGCCATGCATTGTAATAGAACTTTGAACTTTTTACTGTTCACCACTCGGAATATTTTATTACACACGTTTCGGATTTACACCGTATAGATAATATTACTATTTATACGTGCATAAAACCCGACGTGGTAATTATTTTGCTGAAATAAACGAAACACATAATACGTCACATTAAATCTGTTTGATTGTATTATTGTGATCGAACCTGAGTTGTACGTAAATCGTAACGTTTAAACGCGATATTCAAGCACGTTCGTCGTCCGAGGCAATAATAATTCACCATAATGTAGTGTTTATGCGACATAATATATACATGTCGATGCAGCGCGTGTTGCGTATATCGTTATCATCTAGGATAAATTGTGTAACTTTGCAAAATTCCACTTGCGACGTTTAACGTCGAGACCATTGTGGTGCCCGATGGCGTGCACGCCACGTATGACGCGCGCGTGTTATAAATTACACGGTGAACACGGAATGATGATAATGATGATGATAATAATAATAATAATAATAATAATAATAACGATGGAAATAGGATCGGAAAACGCGGACGCCACGTGTACCTACAGCGAAATGCACCCCTAAGGAACGAGAGATATCCGTGTCTGTCGCGCAAACTATCAAGAGACAACATTTACATGTAAGTACATAGTATTTATTGCACGGAGGACGACCGGCTGTGTTACTTGTCGCGTTTAAATTTATAACACTTTGTCTGGTCGTAGGATAAAACACGAGCCGGTTTTATAACGCGTTCGTGAGCACGCTATCTGCGTATATAATATGATCAGGCACACACACGTACGTGCCTACACATCCATTTACACACACACACACAACATGTATACACATGACTACACGGTTACAAGAATATTACGCGAGAGGCATACATCTGATAGGTATTCGTATATGTACAATAATAAATTTATCGCCGTTTACACGATGCACAAGCAATCCCCAATAAACGAAGCGATGAGATCTAGTGCGTCCGCCGCCGCAGGAGTCTGTAGTGAGCGGTGTGACGTGGCGATATTACGGTACGCGCTCTCGATTCTTATACATCATCGAACGAGATGTAAGTATTAATGTATTATAATAATATTACGCGTAGATCATTGCATATATTATAGATCACGATAATTATCATTATATTCATAATATATTTACATATAATATCGTTTGTTATTACCTTATACGATGCGGTTCTCGTGATCGTGTGCTGCAGCTGATATGCCGTTGCTCGTACTCGTAGTTGCTCGTGCTGCTGCTGGGTACTCGTGCTGGCGCGTGTGTCTCGATGACCGATCGCCGGGAACACTGTCCTCTATCACTGGCTATGTCTGTCTGTGTCTCTCTCTCGTGTCACTCGAGGACGAAATGGCGAAGCGGCGTCGGCGACGGTGGCGACAACGACGACGACAGCGGCGGCGGCAGCGACGTCGACGCCGCGGCTCTAGGAGTCCTTCGGCCCCGCCGAGAGAGTTCGATATTACCGGGTGCGGTTGTACCTGCGCACACAGCTGGACCGGCGCGCGGCCTTCCCGCCTCACCACGCACCACCCCGTCATACAGGGTGGTCGGAAAATCGATGGTCCTGCTGCCACCGTTTTCACGTGAACCGCGCGACCGCGCTATTTATCCCGGTCCCTGCGCGCGGTTTCCGGAATCGGGAAAGACCGCGGGGAAGAAAACAAAAAAAAAAAAATCACTTTTTTCCTCGCAAGTTCACCGCGTGCACGTGCTTATCTTATACAGGATGTATATGTACTACGTGTGTTGCAGGAGGCACGTGTGCTTAGCGTCCGCACGGGTTGCTGCGACGGTATACATCGACATATGCACGTTCGCTGGAACCGCTAAATATAGGTATACCGTGGGTCCGGCCGCACGTGCACAGCGAAATACGTATACGTCGTAGTCGTCGGAACGTGCGTGAATAATAATATACGTGATGCGTCATTCCGAGACGGCAGATTCTTTTTCCGAGCTTTTTTTACTTCCTCGCGCCGGATTTGACGCAGTTGTCCGCGGCTAAACGTTTGACGAACTGCATACATTACAATATATACACGAGTTTGTCGAGTCATGTTTGACGGACGTGTGCGACGTGTTTGTATGCTTGAACATACGTGGCTGTACTAACCGTTTCTACCAGTCCGGTATAGGAACAGGCGAACAGCGAAATGACCGTTTTTTTTTATCGCTGATGATCATGCCTGCAGGCCACAGTATGGCCACACGATACTTTTATTTTTGAAGAGTTTAAAAAAAGAAAGAAAAGATTATAATATTAATCAGTACATATTATGTACTGTTTATAGACAGTATTACGCCAAAATATTTCCCAACATCTTATTAATTTATATAAAATACTATGATCGTTAACAGTTGAAAATGTTTAATACAATACGACCACCATGGACACGGCATATGCATACCCGTATTATACGTATAAACGATTTTTTTGCGTTTAATTTAAAATGTTTACATTGCACAGCAAAAAATAAAATAAATAGAAGAAATAAAATTAAAATTCATTGCTGTAATGTGCGTGCACTTCGAGACTAGCCGTTCACCAAAATCTCATACATTTCATAAGTCAGTATAGGCTACATCCATGATGTGTAAAGCGACACGGATCATGTCATTGCTGAGCAATAGCTACCACGCTGCAGGGTTGTAACTTATAATATAGTAATGAATAATAGCATTCTACATACGAATTAAAAATATCTACCTCCGAAAATCTAGACATTTTTTGACGATGAGACATATCTCGTTTTGTGTTAAATAAAATCCCATAACTATTAAGTTAGATTAGATTAGGTTATCTAACTGATATCTACATGAAATGATAAGACACATGAATAAGTTGATGCTATATTTTTATTTTAATTTTTTGTACTCATTTATTCCGTCTGTACGTCTTAAATAAATCGGTTACGATGTATAATAACGCACGAACATGGTCAAATTAATTAATTCAATAACCGAATAACCGAATGAATCCGAAACGATTCTAGGCCGTAATTAATAATGTGGCATCCTAATGCAGCAGTACTATAAATACGTCCGCGCACGTCTATAAATCATGGAATCACATCATTCGCAATGGTAACCTCGCCGTAGTTACCCATCTACCGCAGATTCAGGTACACCGCACATCGACCATTCTGTATACATATACATTATTACACGCACACACACACACACACACACACACACATACACACACACACATACCATATATAGTGGAAACAAATTTCAGCCACCGACGCCACGGCCAAACACCCTCCGATCGTCGCACGACACGTTTGCCGGAGCGACCGACCGACCCGTGACGCGACGACGATCATATTTCAACTGTGGTAGACGGTAGGTATACGTACAGTCGTGTGCAGTACAGTGATACGGTACTGTGATAATACAGCGTGGTGACGAGCGGACGGGGAATAAAAACTATTTCTCTTCGCTGCTTTCGGCCAAATTGCTTTTCCGGATCAAATCGCTGACGCCGTTTACTCGTTTCATCACCGCGCATCACCGACGGAACTTTAGGATAACACGAGCTAATGGTTTGCCCGCATTATTTAGACAACGTAGACCGCAACAAGAAACAATATAAACCGTACGGATAACACGTGCATATTTTTACTTGTATGTGTGTAATTGGTCCACAATTATGTAATTATGTAATTATCTAAATGACTAAATCGTATAATAAAAAGGAAATACGAGTAAAATGTATAGACAGTTTTTTCTCTCTCTTTCTCTCTCTCTCTCTCTCTCTCTCTCTCTTTACCTCTCCTCGCCTTGATGCATATTTAATTAAAACTCTTTCAAAACAAGTGTTCAATAATAATATATTGAAGGACGAAAAAGGTATGAAATTCGTAACCGAAAATATATTAGATTTATGTTACGCGTTTGGTACGTGCAACAACGAAAAGCATACAATAGTTATTATTGTAGATATATTTTTCAAGTATAAACCTCTGTAAATGGTGTATGAAATAAAATTGTTCATCGTTGGCTCATGCAGCTTTATAAAGACCGCATAACAGCTATGGAATCATATAGTTATATCATTTATATCGAGTATTGTAAAAATGTTACATCCGAGACCATTTGATCCTTGATTTTTATTTTCACCAACGATAAAAAAGTTTTTTATTAACTAACTTATCTGATTTATAACTAAACTGTAGAAATTATACGGATTTTAACGTATTTTATTAATTTATAATCTCTGGCGAGTATGACATTAATCGAATTAACGTTTGGGAACTCAAGCATGTAAACCGACCGTCTGGCGTCTAGGTACCTATCATTTAATCATTTGATCTATTAGCATAGAATAGCAATTATAATACTACTCGATCAAATGCCTTTATCAAATATCTATTTTAATATTATTTTAATCTACTGATTAATCGCATTTCTCAAAACAGAGTAAGTACTAAAAATTGAATTAATCTGTATCTGTTGCATATTTGCATCTATTCACTCTATACTATAGACTCAGTTTTGAAAAAAGTAAAACAATTAATTAAAGTAACAATATAACTTATTATTCATAAAAGTGAACAAAGGTTGTTTAACCTAATCTTCAAATATTAGAATGGTTTACAAGTTTCTTAAATCATTCACATAATATAAAAATTAATTAAAAAATTCTGTATAGTTTTAATGAACTAATGTATTAGTGCACAATGATTGAGTATAAAGTTATAAGTTAAAGAAATATTTTTACTTATTTTCTTTTTAAACTTCTTATTGTGTCTAAAATACATTTTCTTTTGACTCTTTGTATTATTTGTTGATTTTAATAATTTTTATAATGATAAGAAATTTTTTTATGAGATTCTCAAAGAGATTCGTGACTTGTAAAAGATACAGAACAGTAAAGAATCTTCAATTAAGGTATATTATAAAGTTTAAATAATGAAATTATAATTATAACTTATTTCAAAAAATGTATTTTATTTAGACTTTGATATAGTGACGTAGAATATTTGCCATTTGTTTCTTTAATTTTCCAGCAGTATAATGACGATAATCATACAAGATATGGCTATATTATTCTTCAAATTGTCTGTAGATTATTAGATAATAATAATTTTTTAAGTTATTATAAATTTGAAATTAATGAATTCGGAATAAAGGTTAAAATAAAATGCATTTCAATGAATAATTCTCGGGTGATTCAACAAAAAATAAACTGTATAAAATCAGTGTAGAAATATTGATAAACCCTCGTTACTTATACCACAAAGAGTTATAATATAATTCGTTTTATGATTAAACAACTATATAATAATTAATATATTTTGATTCGCAATACATGAGTATTTTCATTACTGTATAATAGATACTATAAATAAATTTGCTTATAAATGTTTTACTTATCTGTATAAATAAAGTAACAGTATTTTTACTACCAGTGTAAAATATAAAATTATACTAGCTTTTTTCATAATTCAATTTACTTATTAGAAATAAAAATAAGTATCCCTGTTCTGTTTTGTTGTAATAATCGTCAAAATTATTTTCAAAAAATTCTTCAAGAAAAAAAAAAACATTTCAAATACAGTGAGAATAGGTCTGAAACAATCTTCTATTAGTAAGGTAAGTCCTAATAATCATAAAATGATTTATGATATCAAAAAAATTGCATTCTTGCTTGAACGAAAAATGTATAACTATTTGTAGATTTTATTTTCTTGTTTTTATTTCCACAAACCTTGTTATTAGAGTCGAGAACTAGTGAAAATTGGAAAATGATTTCTTCACAATACTTTTTGTGTTCAATAACGAAATATTGAATATTTTTTCGGTATTATTATCCAAAATAAATCTTTTTTGTTTTATTATTTATTCAATATAAATACAATCTGTTCCTTTAGGAAGATTAAAAATATGTGATAGTAGAAAGTTATTTTACATGATTAGTTTGATGGGAGGAGTCACCCAGTGGTAACACTACTTTTACATATTTTTTTTTAAAAAAAATGATTTAATTATTCTTTCTATTTCTTTTTACTATTAAATTATTTGAAAATCTTTAAAATAATTAATGTTGCGAACTTTTATACTAACTATTACATTAATTTGATCCAAATATATTCATGAAACTTTTAATGCTAAATTAATCTATTAGCTATTACAACTAATTAATAAATAAAAAGTATTTAATTTTCTAGATATTTGATTCCAGAAAGTTTATTTATTGGTCCTAAAAATATTTACACAATTTCTTATTTTTATGTTTAAGTGGTTTTTCTTTGACTTTTTTTTTGTGTTTATATGTTGTACTTAGATCTAAAATTATAGAGGCCATATTAATATTTTCTGGTTTTTATTCAGTGAGGCATTTATATCCATAGTATTAAGATCTGAAAAAATATGGTAGATATTATATAATATGTTACTATATTAGTATTGTAAAAATTCATATTTTTCAAAATGACGTAGTTTTAATCATATTTATCAATTAAAGTATGTTTTTACAGCATTCAATACTTTTATACATAATATATAAAGTTATAAATAGTTATATTGATGTTCATTGCACTTTCCTTTTACCCATTATATAAAAAATATATTTAATATGGCGTGAAATCAATTGAGACGTATATAGGTGTACTAATCATGTATTATGATCTTCGACCCTTTTATTCAAAACCAATTACCAATATTAATTAAAAGTTATAATTGAGTGATTAAACAAACATTTATTCTTCGTCTAAATTGTTAAAACTATAAAAAAAATATTGTAAATAAATATCTTATAATAATGATTTAACCATTTTTTCGATTCTGATTAACGTCAAAATTGTTAACTATTTAGAAGTCAATATAACGTCTATATTTGCTTTTTCAAATTTCAAAGTAATATCAATTTGTAACCGGTGTTTTTCATTATCATAAAATAAGAATGTTTTTATTGCGGTTTTTAACTAATTGTGTTGATAACATTATCCAATTCAACTGGTTAAAGCAGTCTCATCATGATCAACAGTTTAATACGAAATTCATAAGTATTGAATATATATATATATATATATATATGTATTCTTTACTATTTAGCGAAATACGTCTTCATAAGGCGTGTAAGTTATTAACCATATTAATCGTATTGCGTAATTAATGTCAATTATAATAAATATATACATAGACATTAAGACATTAAGACATTAGACAATGATATCTAAGTAATGTATTTTTTTATGTAGATAGTACTCAGATAACATTTATTGAACACTTCATTGTAATCTTTATCATATGATTATTATATAATGCAACCATGCATAGTTTTAGTTTCTGAGTAGAGTGAGGAAGCTATTAGTTATGCAATTATGTGTTTTAGATTCTGAATGAAGTGATGAATGTATTAATTTTACAATGAAGTTTTTTTCCTATTGATTTTTTTTGTGTCTGTCATCACGCTTTGAAGCAGAACAAATAATTCAATTTTCTTAATGGCAAATTTTCTGAAAGGAAAATGAAACTTACGGTATTCAAATAAGTCAAAAGTTGAACATTTTCAATTCCTTTCAAAAGCGTCTAAATTTTTACGAAATTGCATAAAATAATTATATTCAATATTAAAATAATTATCCTCAAAAGATTTTAAATATTTGTTATTATTCAAAAACTATAAGTTGTAGAAACTCGAAATTTTTAATAGTTGTTAAGGTTGGTATTTTCTTTAAGTCATTTTTTTTTTCAAAGTAATAGACTGATTTTTAAGCAACTTATAAGCATTTAAAATATTCGATTTTTTTAAATTTTTTTTTTTTAGATCCTGAACGGAGTGATGGAATCTATGTATAATTATTGATAAAATAAATTTCTCTGGGATAAAATACTTGAAAATTTAATAGAAGATTCCACAGAAGTTGTTCTTATTGTCATTCAAAAATTATTGAATTACTGTTAAATAAATATTGGTTCAATTATTTTTTATAAGCGTTTGAAGAACAAATATTGAAATAATATTACAATTTAAATATAATATAATATATTATATATATATTCTAGATTAACAAATGATCTCCGTTCAGAATCGTTTTTCGTATGCAATGATACCTATCTTTGCATTTTAAATTAGTAGGTTATTATAATGGATATCCATTATAATAACCAGGGTTCGGGACTTATAGCACTAAAAAGCACTAAAATATGCACTTATATATATATATATATATATATGACTCGATAAATTTAAAAATATACACTTAGAATATCATTAAAATTTATATAAATATAAAAAAAATAATTCAATTTTAATATAATTAATAAATTTAAAAAAATAAAAATAAAATTTTTAAAAATTGGGTTTTGAATGTTCTGAAAAAAAATAAAAATTCGTGAAAATAAAAAGAATAAAACGCACAGGTACACTATGAATCTAACTAACTCTAAATAACAGACCAACAAAAATTGCAGTGTACCAGTGTAATTTATCGATCACTCAATAATTTAGATTATTTTCATAATTTTCAGAGCGATACAAGTGTATCTTCTAGACTTAGATAAGTACGCATATCAGACGTTTTTCAATTAACTATCTCAGATCTAACTACATGGTTTTCGATTTATTGAATATTTATTTATATATCACGTTCATGTGCAAAATGTTTGTGGCACATAACTACGCAAATAGTATATTACCACACTCAAAACTAATTTTTGTGATTAACCGTTCAATATTTTAATAATACATTTTGAACAATAATATCCATAAATTGTTAAAAATCGTCAAAGATGCGTCAGTATAACAATAAAAAAAAATTTAGGCTATTACAACTAAAATATGTAAAAACCCCCAAAATATGCGAAAATATGCTAAATAAAATTTCATGTTTGATTTCTTCTTACTATAAAACGTGTTTGTATATCACTCTGCTATGTTTTACATTACCTATGATGGATATTTAAATGCCTAAAGTCCCAAACCCTGATAATAACCTATCCTAGGAACGAAGTCCACTCCACTCCCTACAGTATGTCTGTATAGCAGAGTGAGTCTCTGTCCGGTTCGTTTTAGTATTCTGTTTCTAAAATTAAATTGCTGGCCCTAAAAATGAAGTATGTTACAAAAGTATCTTATCAATAGAAATGTAATCATAATATAATGAAACTTAATACTATAAACTGGTATTTATTGTAAATTCTTATAAGTTATAGAAAAAGTCGCAGAGGTCTACAAAATAAACAGTAATATTCCAGTTTCTAGAAAATGTATCATAAAACCATTTATATTTGAAAACAATTGGAGTTGAACTTCAAAGCCTAAAAAATATGTACTTATTTGACCAGAAACTAGTAATTATTAGTAATATTCAAAATTAGAAATTGTTCGTTGGATAAATATTGTTAATATTTTATGTAAACAACAACTTTTTGTTTCAGTGCATTAAATCAAACAAACATTAGAAAATATTATACAATGTTACTTATAACTTACGTCTTAAAATGCTTGATACAAAATTTAAAAAAAAATATACTAATATAACTAAGAAAATTACTTGAACACTTTGATTAACCTATCAATAGCTTGTAGGTCAGTGGTCGCTAACCTTTTTTTATATTGTACCAAATAATAAATATAATATTGAGAATGTGCCTCAAAAAATATTTATTTATTTCTATAAAATATAAATTTAAACAAGAAATAACAAGAAACAAAAAATATTTAAAATCATATCTGACGTTAGTGTGCCATTCAATAACAACAAATGTGCCACAAATGGCACGCGTGCCGCAGTTTGGCCACCCCTGTTGTAGGTAATCATTTATCAAATGTAATAAATTTGACAAAGTGTTGAACAACTAATTATAAAGAGAAATAATTAATAAACAATCTAATACCCACACTAATGAGCCTTCTGTCCTTCTATGTATCTATAGTATATTATCTGTTATCTACATAGCATACATATTTTATTAAAATGTAATAGATTTCTGTCAATAGGTCATACGATCATTTTCTGCACAAAATTATATGAAGCAATCATATAGGTATAAAATCTTTTATAATTAGGTTTAAATCATTTAAATTTTACAAAAAAAAAAAAAAAAATATAATCATTATAAACTAGATATTTTACTTGCGAACAATTTGATTAGCTTAATTTAACATTTAGCATTTACGTCAAACAATTTCAAAGATAATATTAAGAGTCTTGTGACGTTGAATACACGTAGATAGTAATTAATTTTTTCTTAAAGTATTATTTTACTACCATGAATGTAGGTGTGTTGGAAATGCTTCCAATAAATGGTAATGAATACAATTTCAGTATTTTAAACAGAAGGTTATAAATTTATAATAATGAGAGTTTGATAGCCAATAGTGGTGAATGGTGATTTTCAATAAGATTTTATATTTTATTAGTTAAAGTTGTGTTATGATAATAATTATGAAGAGATAATGCCTTTTATGATTAGTGTGAATTTATTGTGCTAATTAATGAATTTAGAGTTGTTATGAAATTTGAAAAGCTATCAATATATCAGATTTGTTCTTTCAATTTTTTTTTTAGGTTGATTCAAATACTGGTCACCCCTTGAAGTTCGTGGTGTGATCTAAATTCTAAGGCGTAGAAAACGCATTTAGCGGGACTCTTCCGGTTCTTGGTACACTCGTTCTTTTGGTAGTTTTCACCAAATTTGACACATTGAGCTTTATGTGATTGTATAATGAGATGACATGATGGAGTTGACTTACAGATGAAACCATTTGAGCTGGTGATAATTTTTTAAGACTGTGTAGAAGTTTGATGTATTTTTGATATAGATGGGAGGGGCTAGAGACTTAACATTGTGATTTTTATGAGGCGAGCTGCCCGGATTTGTTGTGCTATTTGTGTATAATATACTGGTTTTGTTGTTTTCCTCAGTGTCCAGTAAGACATAACGATTTGATGAAATAAAATTTTTTTGTATTTATGTCATTTTGACTGGGTGAAATTGATATGTTAGACAAGTTTCTTTTCATAGATTTAGGTATGCATGACTAGAAAATTCCTTTTTTTCTGAGATTAATTCTTACTAATGACGTAATTTATTGAGCTAAATTGGTATGATTATGATATAATTAATGATTATTTTGAAGGATAAGTCGATAACGGACCGTAGAAGATTGTGACATATGTGTGTTCATATTGAACGTTATTGCGGCCGAATAAATATGTTTACAAGTAATACACAATTATGCGTTCAAAAAGACAATTATTTCACATAATACATAAAAAATTATTTTAAAATATCAATCAATATTATTAAGCAAAATAATTAATTTAAGTCTGAAAGATAAATATTCTTTGTAATTCATTTATAATTAGTGAAAAATCAAATATGTTAGGTACTTATATGGATGGGTATTTAATATTTAATTGAATTAAGCATAAATTGTATAAGTAAATTGACTAGTTTAGTCACGTACAAACTAAATAAAATAATTTTTGTACTTACTATCACAGTAATTAAAAAGTTGTCTGAATTAATATCGAGAACTTTAGTAAATAATGAATTCAATTTTAAAATACCTAATTGTAAAAATATATTAAATTACATACCCAAATTTACAAAACAATAATAATATTTAAAACAACAAAATCCAATAAATTGAATAATTATATAAATATAAGGAAAAAGTCCACATTTAAAAATAAGAGCACTTAAATCATAATGTAACTATGCAGATGAAAATACTTAGGGCATAGGTCTTATGATTTTTCAATGGTTGGTGGCACCAAAATATTGGTGCATTCTTGTAAATATAACAAGCAATACACTTGATACTTGCTATAGTTGAATATTAAATAAATTGCATAACAATTTTATGTCATAGTGCGTGTTTATATTTTTATGATTCTTTAATTTCTTATAAATAATATTGGGTGCCACTGGCCACTGAGTCTTTTGTGTGGTGGCCAAAATAATAATTGATAATAATTTAATTGTATTAATAGTTAATATAACTCTTTATTTTATCGTAGAATATTAAACGGTATCAGAAAATGTCATATTTTTTGTTTAAATCATATTAATCGGATACCTAAAAATATTCTAAGAAATCTTCTACCATAACAATTCTCATGATTATTTCATGATATTAGAATTTTCAGGGATTACAGGTGATATTGAGGCTTCGTGTTAATTCGGATATAGAACCTCGAACAAAACACATTACACTAACACAAGACCATATAATATTATAATCAATCAATACTGATCGGAAAATTAAATATTCAGTTGAGCTTTAACAATACCGAACATAGTGATGTACTGATGTATTAATTTCTATTTGGTAAATTAAACAAGCTTTAGATAACTGAAATGTTATATAATTGAAATTGATTGAAAAAAATTATAATCCTATATTTTTATGTTTTTCTACTATTTATTTGTACGTGAGGAAAATAATAGTATATAATATTTAGTAGTAATAAGTATAAATGAAAAACAGATTTCTCACATCTATACTGTATTATTTGAGATTATATAATACTATAACCCACTGGCCGTCCCCTTTGGGGAAAGTGTATACATTGCTGGGGAGGCGTAAGCAGTTATTACAAAATACAATTTTTATTGATAAAATTTTTTTTATTTTAAAACGTAGAGAAATAAAATTAGTAGACTGGTTTTCTTTATCTGTTATCGGGTATCAATAATGGATAACCGATAATTACTATAAGTGTTTGGCCGCATTAAAGTTTATTTTTAAAGAACACAAAAAAATATGATCAATTTTTTTAATTTAAAAAAGGGGTGGCGCAAGATTTTTGAAAATATATAAAGGGGGCGTAGAATAGAAGAGCTTGGGAACCACTATAATAGTATAACCATTATGATTATAATAATCTCATATATTAATGAGTATTATTGTGTTTGCAATATGGTAGGTACTCTTCAAATTTAATCCCATATTTTATTTTATTTATGAGATATACATTTAAAAATATTATCCTTTAAATTTTACACTACTAAAATATAGAGTATCAATTTTCCCTAAGTGATGAACCTTTTTTGAGTCAAATGCCAAAATTTGAAATAAATTTTTTGAAATATGCTGCGTCCAAAAAAAAAGCTTTCTACTAGATATAAGTTTAAAAACTTAGCATGCAATAATTATACATACTTAATTATGTACACGTTTATTTATTAACTCTCATCTTGAAAAATAGATTTTTAAATTATCATGTGATATCAAATACTATTTTATTATTAGCTTTTTTTAAGTATTATGAGTTTATTGTTGTATTTTATAAAGACATTTTTTAACTCTTATCGAAAAATTACGTATAAAATCGATTCTTCAAATTTCTTATAGGTACCAAAAGTTTTAAAGCACAATCTAAGATAAACATTTATTAAATTTTAATATCTGGCGTGCCATAAATCTGCCACCCCTGCCCTACAGTCTATTATTTCCTGTTTCCTATGTTTCTTGGTCCTTTAATGTTATATATCAGACCGTAATATCTTATCATTGATTCAAATGCCTTGAATATTCCTTATAAACTACTTGCTCACCATCACAATTTAACTTCTTTACATGTTCACACAATCAATTATTTATTTCATTAATCATTAAAATATAATAATTAATTAGTTTTGTATTTATCAAGCTTATACCTGCAGTTATTTTTATTATAGATAATATAGATAAATATAAAAATTAAATGAATTGTGGAAAATTATAATTAGGTACCATTATCATAATATTTGTTATATTATATGATTTATAAAGAAGTTTTTAGTTGTTATATGAATTAAACGCGTGAATACACGATGTGAGTCTATACTATTGTCTATAATATTAAATATACTATTAGTAATAATTTAATATCTACAAACTGTATAGATATTGGTAGAACACTTTCGTACGTAATAATACGTTAATTGATGGATAATAAAATTTAATTTCTGGGAAATACATCAATTCTTAATCGTGTAATCGAATTAATCGACGATTAATAAAGTTTAGTCTTCCATATTTACTAATATCAACAATCGGTCAAAAATTGTATTTATACCAAATTCTTAAGTTATAAAGTTAAGGAATATTATTGGTTAATACAATTAAGTATTTTTTTAAAAGATTTATAAGTTTAATTTATAAAATCAAAAGCCAGAGTTAAATGTGTTTCTGGACCTTTGGAAACATTAATGATATATTTTTTCTAGTAAATAATTTTAAAAAGGTTATTTCTTGAATTTTCAACAGTTTAAAAATATGTAAATATAATAAATGAAACCAATAATATGGATATAGGCACGATATGATTCTTGAATTACTTAACTATTATGTAACAATACGTAAACATATGGAATTATCATAACTTTTTTTTTATTGTTATTAAATAAAGAAATTTACAATCTATACCGTTTTATACAATAAGTAGGTTTGAAATATTATAATAAATTAATGAGTAGTCATGAGATTAGGTTACCTTGTGGTAATACTCAATAGAGTAAAAACAAAATCAAATTATAATTTTTTCCTTGTTCAATTAAAAAAATTTAAAAAATGTTTTATAATATTTTTTTACTCGGATTTTTTAGTACGAAGTATAAGTTTGAGTTTAGATAAAGTGTACCAACTATTGCAATATTTTATACAAATAATAAAAAAAACTAATGCAATAAAATATTAATTTTCATTTAAATTAAATTTAAATTTTTTTTTTTTTTTTTTATTCAATTGTTTTATCATTGACACAGCTCTTTTGAACTTGTTATTAAAACGCAATGTAAATATTTGAATATATAAACACAATAATCAACACATTTCATTCAGTGAACAAAAACTCTTAGTAGGCTATTATAATATAGTCCATAAGTACTATAACAGTTCAAATTATACACGCGGCCTCAGTTTGACATCACGTTTGAACTCCGTGGGTAAGAGATGAACTAAATAAATAATGTTTTTTTTTATGCGTTATATTATTATTTACAGCTATTAATACGTGCCATGATATTTATAACCATTAATTTTATATATTCTGATAACATATATATTTATACTTACTTATATTTATTATAGTATAAAAATGAATATATTTGTATACAGAAAGGTATCATCAAATTGGAAACAACAATTTCAATTTAGTTATTTAATTAGCACAAACGCTATTGAACGTTTGCAATTAATGCTATATACTACATGCTTTACAAGCATTAATAACTCACATTTAAAAATAATAATTTTTAATTAAAAAAATAAATAAGACCTTATACTTAATACCTGCCATGTAATGTCTATACATTGATATCATAATAACACTCCAGTATTATTAAGGCTAAACATCTATGAATAATAATTTTTTGGTTATAGCATTAAATCATGTTGAATGATTTATATATTTGTAAACGAATGCACAAAACTTCTTGTATCGTATAATATATTAAATTTAGTGTTTGTTTTAAACCATTGTATAATTACTAGTTACATGTAATTAAATATCTACCTAGGTTAATTTAGTGATTTGCTATAACCTAAAGATGTATTTTCTTATAAAACAATTTTCACCGAGATTCTATGTTTCCAAAAAGATCATAAGATTTTAAATCATTATTTCGAGGTAAACGGAAAGTTTCGTTTATTTATTCTTATTAATTTTATTTTATTTTATTTATTTTATAATAATAAACGGGATTGAAAGACTTTTGAAAGTTTACACAAATTACGTAATTACAATAACATTCATAACAGAGTATAAAGTTTAATTACAAATAATGATGGATAAATAAGATTAATTAGAATTAAGTCAATAATGCAGATTAATAGTAAAAATGTAGGATATTATTTTTATACTTAATTTTCATTTTCTTTTTTGAAAACTATAATTAATGAATGATGACGTTATTCAAAATTCCGATGGAAATTATTGCAAATGGATGATACAATTAATTCTCCGAATTTTTTAAAATAATTGCTTTAACTATTACCGTTGTAAGGAGAGGAGTTTTCGGTTTTATCCATAACCGTAACACTCGTTCGATTGTCACTTGGTCACGATAATTCAAATTGATAAGAGTACCCAGGTATGCTATCGGAATCTACGTATAAGTGCATTATAGAGATAAAGCAATGAGTTCTATATGCACGCGTAGTTGGTCATTTATCACGTACATACTACACCTAATACTATAATAGGTTATCTCGTCGATTATGGTTAAAGAAAATTAATTTTTTCGGTGGTCATTTTTTACGACAAGAATTTGTTCCGTACGTCAATCGTATTACTAGTATATCAAATAAAGCGTAGAAACATAACAATTTGTAATTGAGATATAAAAATATAAAGTTTAAAAAACTTTTATTAAAACCAACATATTTTTCGTATTTAATATGTCACTATTTTAGATAATCACTCAGACTTAAACGATGGTTACCGTTTATGTTTAAATGCAAGTTGAAGGATTATAATTTGGAAAATCGATTACTAGAAAAATTATGATTGACAGAAGACAAAAATTAAACTTGATGTTTAATCAAATGATAGTGTATTAAATAATACTTTATTCTTAAGTATTAATCAAAATATAACTTCATTAATATCTAGTGAAAAATTAAAATTATAATTGAAGTATTCGTTTTGTATTTTTATCCAAGAAAATCAATGAAATTCTAAAATCAATTTCTATTTTATAACTCAAATTTCTAAAATAATTAAATTTTTTAATCATAAAATACTCATTTATTTAATTTATTCAACACGAATTATCTATCCTTAATTTTCATACGAAAATAAAATAAATGTATTTATTGGTAGTATAGTTAATCCAAATTTAAATCTAAATCCAGTTGAACTTCATTACTATTTATATAATCACTCATGATTTATCGCGATAAACATATTAACGATAAATCCTTAACTAATTATGTATGCTAAAATAATATAAACAATCATAACTTCAATAATCCACAAAAAAAAAAAAGAAGAATGGATGGGCCTCGGTTTGCTGTACAGTTGGGAGTGGAGTGCACCTTGTTTATACGGTCATAATTACAATGGATTTGTTAAATTTGAATGCAATGATAGATATCATTGTATACGAATAACGATTCTGAACGGAGTTAATATGTTTGTCTAAAATGGGTATATAATAATGTAGTATTTTATATTTAAATTGAAATATAATGTAATAGTATGCAATTTCGTAAAAATTTAAATTTCTAACAGTCATAAAATTTTGTCCTTTAAGTCCGGTAGAACTTTTTTTATAGATTTATGAAGAGTAGCTTATGGATAACCTAGTGCTAAAATTTTGAATCTAAGTTAAAGATAGAAAAAATTTTATGAATTTTCAACTACAAAATAACATGCGAATTATTGCGATTTTAACATATTTTATACAAATTTAAAATTTATGGGCTTATAAAAAAAATTTGAGTGAAACGATCTCCGATATTTTTCAGTTACAATTAGTTTAACTTAATATATACCTAGTATTAAATTTTCAAGAATTTTCAGTCGGCCAATTAAATTTTATAGGTGTTAAAAAAATTTTTTTTACAAAAATCGAAAGTTTAAATTGTCTATAAATAATTCAAAATAAGTCAAAATACTTCGAAAACGTTACCATGTATAGAAAATGCCAATATAAAGATTAAGTGAAAATTTCAAGTTATTAAGGTTTTTTGTTTTTGAGTTAGAGCAAATTTCAAAAACCGATATGATTTGTCAGTCTAGAATTTTATATATCATATTATATTTTACATGTAATTTTATGTCCATATTCGCTGTTCAAATGCTTATAAAAAAAAATTGTGCCTATGGATTTTAATAATTTTTGAATGACAATAATAACTACTTCTGTAGAATCTCCTATTAAATTTTCAAGTATTTTGTATGAAAAAAATGTGACATAAAGGAAATGCCTATCTTAACAACTGGTAAAAATTTCAAGTTTCTGCGACTTATACTTTTTGAATTATAACAAATATTTAAAATCGTTTGACGATAAATCGTTATTTTATGCAATTTCGTAAAAATTTAAATTTCAAACGGTCATAAATTTTAAACGTGATTTTGCGAAAAAATTTCTCGTTTTTTTGTAATTTTTTTATCGTTTTTTTCAATTTTATTAAAAAGTATTAAAAAAGTTGGATTTTTGACTTACGCAAGTACCATCTATATTCACTTTTCTTTCAGAAAAGTTACTATTTAAGCAAATTGAAGCATTTTTACTGCCAAAAAAGGTGTCGTCAGACACAAAAAAAAAAAACACACATCATCGTAAAATCAATAGATTCTATCACTCCGTTTAGAATCTAAAATGTTCTTAGTTTAGTTTAAAATAATATAAATATGGAAATAATTGGTTATAAGAAGTATTAGTTACATTTAAATTAAATTAATACCACAAAAAGGTTTTATTTTTATCTGCGCGTGCCTTGCTTTTATAAAATTTTACAAAAACAGTATTTTTTATTTTTATATTTGTATGCATAGTATCTTCACCAACTTATATTAAACAAAAATATTATATTCATAAATAAGGGTGTTGCTCTGTCTCTATTTATTAAGATTGTTATAAATATTTTACATCATGCAAAAAGTTTGGTACTTTTTAGTATGCTTTTTTTGTAACATTTTAATGTATATTTTTAATTTAAACTGTCAGAGTGATCATGATTTCCTACCTAACTGTGGGTGCTAATCGGAGACAATGAAATTCCTTTTAGGTTTAGGGTCACTATAATATAATAAAAATAATTTATAAACAAATTAAATATATTTTCATAAAATTTAAATTATTAGCCCCTTTTGAGTTTTCATTTTTAGAGACACTTTAGAGGACGACCCTAGCCAGTTCTAAATGCAAAGAAAAACTAATAGTAAATGTTTGAATGATTAAATAGAACTTTTCAAACAAATTATGAATAAAAACTCCCCAAAGGTTGTGGTGATTAGTATACTCACTATTTGATATTTTTAAATAAAAGTAATAATTATTATTTAGGCCATAAGCAAAAAAATAAAATTCTACCTTAATGATTTTCAATGCTTTTCAGTAAAAGAAGCTTCACTTTTCATACTTCAAAATATATAAATTATATTACTACATCAAAGATGCCAAACATGACCTGACGTTCAAAATTAATTAAAATTTGGATTACTAGAAAGAAAAATAACGTATTACAAGAATATTTTACTTAAGCATTTGCTTTTTTTTATAATATACATTTAATACATCATAGATGTGATATCTAATATGAAAAAGTACTCAAGTTAAGGTAGAAGCAGTATATATAATTTATATGTATATTTTGAATATTATACCTTAAAATAATTACAATTTGAATTTTTGACAGGATAAAGGAGTTTTTTGTCGAAATACGGTGTCAACGTACATATATTGATGATATATTATGCTTATACGAAACTTGAATTTCAAACTTTCATAAACTACTCTGTTATAAGAGTTATAAAAGAATATGTCTTTATGATTAATCTGCTACATATCTTACATAATATTTTATGAATATTCATTATAAGCTAAAACAACGAAAAACTTATTTTAAATTGTTTATCTTCACAGCATTAAAAATCCAATGGTAAAGATAAATATCTAGCTGAAATTTGTATATTGTCATTTATAAAAAACAGAAAGTATCATCACAAAAAATTTTTTATTATAATAATTTGCCTTTAATTTTTATCAGGACTTTTGATGAATTTTTTATACAGTTATAACATAATAGAAATAATTTTGCGATAAATTTTTTAAACATAAAATTATTAATGTTATCAAAATAAAGAAAAATGAGAAAAATTTAACAAGAGTCAACATTAATGGATTTCAGTTATCTATCTCGTTGAAACGAAGTGCATGAAACAGAAAAATTACCACCCTTAAGCACCTATCGACTACCAGTAATAATTTTTAATATTAGATGCACTAAGATTCTAAAATAAGATTTGATTTTACTACATTGAAAAAAAAAATTTAAACCTACTAAAAAATGTTTTATAAGATTCCAATTTATTCTTTTATATACTCAAAATAATAAATATTTTTTTTTAAAAAAAAAAACAATTAAAAATTACTTATCAGTGGATGGGTATAATCATAATTGGATATCATTATGATTTTATTATTTTTATACAAATTAAAATTCATGATGGACAAAAATAATCTATTTTTAGACACAATATTTACGTATTACTTAATAGACTTTTAAAGAAAGAGGTCGCAAAGCTTGAAATTGTATTTCAAAATTCAGTTCAAATTACATAAGATATGACAACTTACTATAGTTTTAAAGGTAAAATATCTATATATAAACTCGCTTGATGAAAAAAATTGATAATAATAAGTAAACCATATTTGTACAAGTTATTTGATATGCTTTAAGGCCACGAGAGAAATTTATAATTACTTTGAGGTTATATATCAATCATAACATAAGAATTTTTAGTATTAATTAAATAATAACGTGATTATGCATATACTAAAAAGTATTTAATATATATATATATGTATTTATTTATTTTTAGATTATTTAATACAAAAATCTAAAAGGTGTACAAAGGGCGGTGATAATAATATTTTATAGGACGTAAAAAACTCGTGGGCATAAACATTCTTTCATCGATAAAACACTGTTTGAAATATTATTAAATATAAATTCTCTATTGAAACTCTAAAAAGTTTCATAAACTAGGGTTTTTTCAAATAAAAGATTATATAGTTTCAATTAGTTATCAATTTACGTTAGATTTACGTTAAATTTATAAACTTTAAAAAAAAAATCTGAAGATATTGTTAAATATAATAATTTAAGTTAATAGACAAGTCATAAAATAAATTATGTTACGTACCTTGTTGAAAAAAATGCGATTAACGCACTAATAAACAAATTATGAAAAAAATTGATAATTATCATCTAAATTATGTTTCACAAACTATGTAATGATATGGGTGTTTATAATTTTTGATTTTATTGGTTTAAAAATCGTTTTAACTAAAATCTTTTATGAACAAAGTACTTGAAAATCATTTATATAAATTTTACATAATGGAATTACGATAATAAAAAGTAAGAAACATAAATGAAGAACGAAATAATGATTGCCGTCAACTATACATTGAAGCATTGGTATGTGCTGGGAGTACCGAAACTGGTCATAGCATAACTGACGAACGTATAATGTATTTCGTCTTTGTCTCCGAAAACTCGTTTTTATCAACGCATTGCACATAATTTTTGATGCCATTTTGAAGTAACAATGAAAGGTTTTATTGGATATTTTAGATAACTATAAAAATGAAACATACCTGAGTGTTTATTTCACTTAACAGAAATAGTTTCTGACTGTTGTATCACTGTTTTATCACGATAAAAAATAGACAAAATTAAAAATAGATTTCTCTGCTCAGTCAGTACTTATAAATCTAATACTTATAAAACGCTATTAGAATTTAAAAGTACATTTTTAACTTACATCCAATGAATAGTTATTTGAAAAAGAATTATCAACAAATAATAATTCATGAATTCTATTTGTTTTAAAGACGATAATATAAATATAGTGTTTTTATTCGACTTACTATAATAACTATAGTTATTCACTCGCTAAAATTAATAATACTTACATTGACAACAATAAATGACTTATGCAATTGAAATTGTAGACAATTACTAGTTAAGTATATAGGGTAGTCGAAGGCAGTTACACACGCGGATATCTACAAATAACAAAGTACAAACCTAATCTATACCATTCAGCGTTTGATTTGTAATGAAAATCAATTGCTTTCAGTTATAGGTACTATAATGTATTAAAGTTTTCTTACCATTTCCTATAAATTATTTTAATCAATAAAACCAAGATAAAAAAGATTGTTAAACGTTGATTTATTATATTACAATCTAGACTAGGGGTCTACGTTTCACTTGTTCTATTGATTTTTACCTACACATCTAATGTGCAATTATGAATTAATAACGTATACACAATGCATTATAATTTATGTAGTACTACATCTGATTTAAATAACTAATTATACGTTCTTCAGTATATCCATCTTATGTTGATCAAAATTAATCAACGATTTTCAGTTTATTCGTTTCTGAATTTTCTAAGTATTAAAAACTTTAATAATCCTGAGAATAGAGTATTTCAAGATCTATATTGAAAATCTTTTTTTAAATAACGAAATTGCTGTTCATTTTTTTTTAACATTTATAATTATATTGTAAATGAATATTTTTTTATTTAGCAGGAAAATGTTTGTATTATAAATTTGAATCAAGTAGATTACTTCTATAAAATTTTAAAATAATTTTGATATTTTTTGCATTGCCTACATTGATTGTATGAACATCTCATGTTGTGTCATGATTAAACGTAAATTCATTATTTATATTTTTTCAGTCAACAATTTTTTTTACGAAATTTTAACACACGTATATGAATGTTTAGTTGATTATCTGCAGTTAATATTCTTCGATGAAATCAAGGCTCAATATTTGTCGAATTTGACGAAAAGCATATAAACATATTGAACTAATTACATGCATACTAATATAAAAATGTCGTGGTTACCTTTTTAATATATTTATTATGCATAAAGTATATTTATTATTTAATTGGAAATCCAGTACGTGTATACTATATTCAGTATAACTTGGACGTTGGTATTACTTTTTTTCAGTATTTTAATATACGAATATGACCAGAGGGGCCTATATTTTTCAATCATTTTTTAATAATTATTTCACTTTTACTCTTTATATGAGCAAACATTTAATTTTAAAATATTTAAAATATCTGGCAGCTGATAAAAAATCAAAAGGTCATTCTTTTGTTTGTTACAATGTATAGAATTTATTTTTATTTTTAATTATGGTCTTAAACAAAATTAATAATAATATTAATATATATCTATAAGCGATAAATTAAAATAACAAACATAATAAAATGTAAAAATAAACAACATCCTCATTATTATTAATAACTGATAATATAATTAGTATTTGTACGTAAAACAGAAATTATAATAAGTTATAATAAAATTTTCTTATAGTATTCTGACAGTGAATTCCTAGAAATATTATAAATTATTTGTTACTGAGTGGATATTAATAGTTTTCACGTCTAAATAATGAAAGATTTACAATTATTATACAATTTTTAATTATATTATTTCAACACCGATGGAATTAAATGATTAATCAAAATCACCCTATAAACCTCATTAAGCTCGAGGTGTTCTCTTATGATATAATATAAGCAAATTCTACAACCATTAGTTTTACATTCAGTCTCTGTGCAGTGGGGAAATTCTGCTAAAACTCACTTCACAAAATATAAGTATTCCAATCGGAAGTTCCGAGAATAATATCTAATGCTTCTTAGTTTGTTTGAAATGTTGCATTTGACAAAGACATGTCACCCATAATGGGTAATATGTCATATTACCCACAATAACTGAGTACCATAAAAAATCAACAATCAAATTTTTTAATCACATAAATTCTGTTAGTAGTACGAAATCCTACAGACTAAGTGATCCACCTACTAGACGCCGACTCAAGCGTGGACGTCCACATGAAGTTCTGTTATAATTTATTCATCTTTATTAATTGTAAATATCAAATTATAAATTTATTATATTGTTCATTAGTTGAATAGCTATATTATTACAGTATCTTATAAAACATTGTAACATATTATTATATATATCATTATTATATTTTTAGTTGTTATCTATTTTTTCAATTGTCAAATACGTACAAATTCTTATATTATCAGTATGTTTAAATGACTATGACAGGAGAACTTTAAAATATAAAATAATTTAAAAAAAAAAAAATGATTTATAACTACTTGAATTCGTATTCTTTCATTTTTTCTGATATACAAGTGGTTAGTGGTAATTTTTAATTAGTAAAATAATTTTCCACATGCCGCTAAAAAAAAATTAATTTCTAATTTTCATTAATCAGTAAAAGATACAGAAAAAGTTATTTCTTTGACTTTTTATTTTAGAAGTATGTACAATAAAAGTGTACATGAGATACTACGTAGATGGTTTAGCAAGACAATAAAGATGGAAACCTATGACATTACTTGTGGAGAACCTGTGGATTAGCAAGTTCATTTATTATTGACTTAAAATATTGGAAAAATTATTTATTTATTTTTATAATTATATGGGCTGAGCTCTTTTTAACATATAACATTTGAGATAACAATTATTAAACGATCAAGACAACTATAATACAAAGTAAAATGAGTTTAATTGATATTTGATACTTCATAAATAGTTATGCTGGATTATAATGATTGATTAGAGAATTTGAATGTATAAACTCATCGTTTAGAGCTAAAACATTTAGAAAGTGATTTATTGCGAAATTTATTTATTTGTATGGCTTGATTATAAATTAACATCACGGCAGATTAAATTTAACATATATATAGTGATAATGAGATTAGATTAAAATAAAATGATAAAGATGTATATCATACATAGATTTAAAAGTAATAATATAATATAATGAACAGTAGCAGTAGTTAAGACTTTAATCTTTTTATTTTCTAATTACATAGGGAAAATTAAGCTTTCGTTAATCGGAAAAATTGAAAAACTAATTTTTTTCGAACGACTTATTCATTGTTTAAATATTGATTTCAATATTTGGCTCTATCTATCCATGTAAATAGATTTTTTCAAAAATGGTATAGTGCATCAAATCTAAGTATAGACCTA
This sequence comes from Chaitophorus viminalis, assembly GCA_025469195.1. Taxonomy (NCBI): domain Eukaryota; kingdom Metazoa; phylum Arthropoda; class Insecta; order Hemiptera; family Aphididae; genus Chaitophorus; species Chaitophorus viminalis. Next base: position 28,685 of record JAIPRK010000579.1, on the reverse strand, counting down.
ACTTAAGTGACAAACATTTACAACCATCTCTGCTTATAAGAAAACCAAGTTTATTGAATTTTCCATGATATTTTAGTAAATTCTCATCAAGTAATTTAGCTTCATATTATTATAAATAATAAGACTTAAAAAATAAAAGGCTTTCCAAGTAATATTATGTAGTTAGACATAAAATAATAAAATAGTAGTTAACGAGTTCTTATCTGCCTACAATTGCACCACCTTTTCATCCTTGTCAAAATAATTTTGGCCTGTGATGCTGAAATTCGGTCTACCGTTAAAAATTTGTATGGCTTTGGTTTAAATTGTTGATGTTAAACTTGAAGTTGAAGAGTTAATTGTAATTTTTCGTGAATGATGAGTTTGATAAAAGTTGTAGTTTAATTTAGAATTATTGGATTTCTATGACTTAGAAGTTTTTGTAGCTACTATTTAAATAGGCTCGGTAGTTATATTTTATCTGTAATTAAAGTGGCCTTCATATGATAAGACGATACCTGACATGCGAATGTGCACGTGTTCTACAAAAAAAAAAAACTGCTATTTATGGAATACTTAAATTCCTTATATGAACTATAATATTTTATAAATAATATTATACTTGTGTAATTTTGATTTATTTTTTCAAATTTTCAGTATTTTGTGTGATTAAATCAAATGTTTAAAATCAAAAAACAAAATATAGAATAAATAATTGAAAGATTTTCTTCGTTGTACCATTGATTATAAATAAATAGTATTTATAATCAATGGTTGTACATGTATTAACTTAATTCAAAATACTGTCTTGATACCTTAAAAGATTCACTAACCACGACGTTAGAGTTAGTACATCACTTTTACATAAAAAGATACTTTTAAAAAAAATAAAAAAACTTTCAAAATAAATAAAAACAAATGGTTTAGAATAAAACAGTTTCGAATTACAATAAAGAGTATTAAAAACAAACCCAAAATGAGTTTCTCTCTCAGGCCTCAAAACACATACATATCTCAATCTAAGATAATCTAAATACTCTCCCCAGTCGTGTCATTCCGATGGCCTTATAAATATATTTTCAAAACGCCACCTCAACTAATCTTCTTCATTGACCAACATACTGCTATTTCAAGATTATTTATAACAATTTTTTTAGTGCTGGCAAGTTCATCCCCTTTTTGGTCCTAAAAAAGCTAAAATTTAGATTTTTTTTTAACCTTCAAATTACCATAAAAATTATGTTTTTTGCTATATTTTTTTTAAATCCTCCTTAAGTATGAACTGTGGTGAAACAAACTTTTCTTTTTTAAAAGTGGAAATACCCTTTTTCACTGTGGTATACCATTGGGATTATTTTTCTGTCAATTTTGATACACCAAAATCAAAATTCAAACGAGTAGTTTTTGAAATATTTTAATTTAAGTGTTAAGGATATATTCCTATAATACGTAAAATTGTATAAAATTGTAATGTAATTTGTCAACATTATTTGCTAGATACTGATTTAAGATTGTGAACTTAATACAAGCACTAATTGTGTGATGATGACAATTAACATGTACCAGGTACCTATATTAATAATTATTATATAATAAGTTATAATGTCATACTTATACGACATACGTTTGCGTCGAATCGAATCGACAGTTACCTGATATCTGTAAAAATCGAGCTTTGTGCGGTATTTATTAATATTACTTTTATGTACGTAATACATTAGTATGTACTTACCAAGTTCCAAATTATTTTATATCTGCGTAACGTTAAAGCTACATAAGTAAAGGTAATCATCAGATACCTAATTGATTTAGCACCTTCACTTACAATTTAATTTTTTTTTTTTTTTTGAAACTTTGTGTTAACAAATAGTCTCAAAAATTATGTACAGAACTTATATAAGTAGGCCAGAATTAAAAATAAAGGAAATCGTAGCAATGGTGGCCAGAGGAGTTTGAGAAGAAAGTATGTGAATATAATCGAGTGGAATATTAAGGGAGTGAAGCAGGGAAAAAAGGTGTAAGTGTTCTACTGACAAATTAGGACAGTGGAAAAGGATATGATTAATATCACAAATGGCAGGAACGTGAGCAAAAATACAAAGAGGTGAATCGTTTATCGATAATTTAAAGGAATGTGAAGGAAGAAGTATAGTGTTGTGTATGACCGAAACAAAGGCGAGCATATGCGCTGATTACTTTGCGAGATAATTTTAGTTTATGGAACCATGGATTAAATGGAATAGTGGGGTTTATAGATCTATATCAAGTGGCTAAGTAGTGTGGAAGATTATTATAAGAAATGGACCGTAGACTGTGGACACAGAATTTGAGTTTAGGACAGAAGTCGAACCAGGGAATTCGATTATATGGTGGAAGTTGAATTAAAGATGTAGTTTTGGCTAAAGAGTCAACGGTTTCATTACCAATAATACCGGTGTGTTCTGGAATTTAAAAAAATTGAATTTCAAATTCCTTATCATTAAGAGAGGATAAATAAATTCTGATTTGAATTTAAAACTTGATTTGAAATTGTAATAATTTCAAAATTACTTGACTGAGATTTGACTACGTTACATCAAAAGTTCCATAAAAATTAACTGAATATTATTTCGCGTAGAAAATATGGGATTCCCATTTAAAAAACAAAGTTTATATAGCTACAGGATATACTTAGGTAAAGAAAACAAATAGCGAAAAACATAGTTTTTATGGTAACTTGAAGATTCAAAATAAAAATAAAAATTTAAACATTTTTACAAAAAAAAAGTGAGTGAGCTTAACAAATCACTTTGTATACACTACCAACCCCATTATTATCTGTCAAACAAGCATATCAATAAAAGTGAAGAATATTAAAATATATTTTTTTGAAATTTCGCAGAAAAATTACCTTAAAGTTTGTAAACAAAATGTCCAGGTTAGCGTCCACAATAACCGGTGATGACCATATATGGTCATATTATTATCTGAGATTTTTACAATAATTGTATATTTGTATGCAATATATTATAGCTATATTATTATTGTAATTAGATTTTTTATTTTATACTTTTAATATTAATAATCAACGTAAAATATTAATTTTATTAAATCATTTTTCCTTATAAAAATTGTAGAATTAGATCACAATAAATAACCTATGATGATGAATACAATATTAAGATCGTTGCGATTTCATTTTGAATTCTATGGTACAGTTGTTACTCATTAACGTGCTAAAAATTATTTTATTTTAAAATATATTTATTTTTAATTAAACAATTATTTAATTATATCTATGTATAAAAAAATAATTATTTATAAATTAAAAACATAATTGACTTCACGAAGTCGACAGTTTCACATATACGTCGTTACATGTACACCAGTCATATTTATGCACATAACTCTTTCACAGATTTTAATACTTAAAATGTTATTTCAAAAGCTTAGCATGTGTATGTGCCAAAACTTGTCAAAACGATTCTGATTGGTCACCGGCCAGGCTCAGGTTAGGTTAGTGCCGGGAAAGAAAGGCATTCAATATACGTATATTTCATAAAATCGATAATTCCATGGCAACTAGTATTGGAGTGAATCATTTTTAAATGCTCTTTAAATGCATTAAATATCAATGAAAAATGTAATGCTTCTTGCGTAATATATTTTATATACAGATATATAGTAACATACAAATATTAATCTCTGGACCCTAGTTAATTTGAAGTAAATCTACATAAAATCTAGATAAATTAAGTTAAACCTAGGAATGTTTATTATTCAGTCCTCTCCCTCCCATAAGTGGCACAAGTAAGTATTACATTTTAGGAGTCTATAGTCACACATGTCATCGTGATCGAATTATCATCTAAAAATATGATTTTTAATTTTGAAGTACCATGAACAAATTTTTATAACAATCATTACATCATTACAGCTATTTAAGGCCTCCAAACACAATGCTTTTGAACTGTGGAAAATATAAAAATGTTACATTTAATTAATTATTTTATAATTAATAATAAGTTATATTTGTAATATTATTATTATAATATTCTGTAGTATTCTTTATTTACTAATACTATTTATAGGTATAAAATAAATAAATAACATTTATTGTGTCAATTTTTAAGCTAACATTTTGTATACATAATACAATGATTAAAATTGTTTAACATTATATTTTATAAGTTGCGAATATACCGTTAATTTTTTTATTAAAAATAAGGCTTCTACGTCGTGGGTTATTAGCCTATATATACTGTTAATTTATTTATAATTTTAATAATTGTTTGTGCAGTATAAATAATAGCGAAAATAATTATAAAATTGTGTAAACGCATTTAAATAAACTTGTATGTATGTAACTATGTAAACTTAAAATATCAACTCGGCTAGTTTAAATCATAATTATAAAATTACGTTTATTACATCGGTGACTCGTATATATAATTGAATATAACGAATCTGTATTATCAATATGTGTTATACTGTAAACCCTTCATGATCACAACCTTCACGTTAGTTATACATAAATGAGGAAGGTCATGGAATAATTATTATTACTTATTGTTTTACTTATTAGAATGCTAATGTATTATAAAGATTGACTGCACAATTTTAGTGAATATTTAAAAATCCATTTTAATTAATTACAATTATAAATTAATAAATCCTTATATATTGATTAGTTTTGATAGTTTGTGTTGGTATGAACTTTACTTCAACTAAATCTTACTGCAGCGTGTAAATAAAACATAACTATGTAAATATGCTATTTAAAATAAAATTGGTCTAAAAAAACTTTTTTATATAAATAAATTATTATTTGTATTGTATGTTGAATGAACTTGCAGCATTCCATAATAAATAAGTTTTAAATCTGTTTTTTTTTTTCTTCACCGATAAAATCGTATTTTGTTAAATAAATTAAATATATTAATCGTAGATGGTTGTAAAAAGTAATTTTTATGTTTAAATAAAAATTTTAAAATACGTCCAACAGCATAGGAAAATTTTATATAATTTTTTATATCTGCAGCCAATAAGAATACGCCGTAAACATCATCCAAAGAGATTTTATTTAATGATGTATGATTATAAATGTTATTATTGGATACGCATAACATAATGCGATTAAATAGAGCAAGCACCTATATTACAATAATTTTGGCTCACACCATAGCGGCTCTAAGGTACGTAGTATTAGTCTGCTTCGAGAGCTGCAGCACGCAGTCTCGCTTGAAAAAAATCGCAGCTACAGTGTTTTAACTTTAGGACTTAAACTTTTGTACACAAAAACATTTTATACTTTAAATTTTTTTTCATATTTAATTAAATAGTTGCAATTCGAGTTAAGTGGTAATAAAATTTTAAATTAACATTTGTTTTAAAATGCATTCGAATATAATGGGATTTAACTTTCAACCGGCATACTACCGACAATTGTTCGCAACAATTACAGGTTCGTTATTTTATATAATACATAATATTGAATTAAACCTCAATCATATTTTGTTAAACTTAAAAAAATAGCGTTTCAAAATTTTTTTTCTCTATTTTTTTTTATGAATACAACAAAAATAAATTTATGTAACTACCTAATATGTATATATATTATATATTTTAATAAAATGGTGTTTAAATAATTTTAAAACCCCTATTAAATTTATTTACTATAAATATTCGATTGAAGATTACAATCATCATTTAGTTATATAACTTTAATTTTTAATTTTTACTGGTTTCAAGTAGTTTTGTAACTTATAAGTGTGTAAAAGAATTATAGATATTATTAAGTTTATTTTAGAATTAGTGAAGTATAATTTACTCATATAATTATTTATCTAAAGTTCATTAAGTTCAAATTAATACAAATAGCTATTAAATAAAATTATTTTTTGTTATCATACTTGGAAAATCGTATTGTATGATGAATAATGATATAGTTTACTCAAGACTTAACTGACAGAGGTCAAAAAAATGAAATGTAATTGTGAATATGTCATAAGTTATTTTTTTATACTGATTTTGAAGAATAACCTAAATAATTAAAATATTAATGGTTTTAGCCTTTGGAGGTAAAAATAAATATTTATTGGTTTCTCAATTTGTTGTGCGAAATACTCGATAGGAGCAGCTAAAAAAAATTACATTTACTAATTAGAATTTTATTACAAATCGTGCAAATGGTATGTATAAGGGACATTTTGAAATTTTCCAATAGATTTAAAAACATTGTAAAAATACACCGGAAAACGATAAACCAGTTATATTTTAAGCGCTATATGATTCTTAAACTGCTAAAAAACTAATTCTCTTGCTTTATTTAAAACTATTGCCATATTTATCTTATATACTATAAAATACAATTCTACTCGATGAATAGGTAAGATGGAGCAATTTTGAGACTTTTATATTGTTTTATATCTATTAATTATTATCATACCACTTTACGCATCGGTGTATTGATATAAGAAGGATGGTGTTATAAATGCATAAGGTCAGCGTTTTGTTTGGTCAATAATATTTTTCTTTTCGATTTTAATTATGCATGTCAAATATAATATTCATGTTCATAACAAACGTAATATCGGTACTATATTAACATAATACAAATGACGCAATAAATGTCTTAAGTAAATAATCAAATTGAAAAATCAAAAATGTCAACAAAATATCACTAACCAATCATTTAGAATCCCATGTGGGTTTATTATTTTAATAATATAAACAATATTTCAAGAGTTATATGCAGTTATATTTATATTGAAGGATATATTTTGTCATCTTTATATATACATAGTATACTGAAACAATCAGATTATTAAAACTAAACGTTGTGGTTGTATTTAATATTTCTTAGTATTTTTCTTCTTCTGAAATCAATTGTAATCTAGGAATAAAAAATCGCAAATTCCCTATACGTCCACGTATAACACGTATAATCAGACAAGGAATAGAATATAATATTAGATACGTTATAATCTGCGAAAATTGGATATTGGTTAAAATATTGAGGTCAAGTTTTGACAGATATTGTGGCGAGAGAGAAAAAAAGATTTCTGATTCTATCTTTTGCATCTCCGGAACGATAAATAATAATATTATATTATAAACAACATGAGTAATTTATATTGTGTAGTCGATTTGCATTTCTGATAAAGTAAAATTTATAAAAATCGTCTCACATAACCGAGCGCGTCGTATATATTACCTGCACCGGGAGACCCGAGGACAGGAAAATGGAAATTTTATACGTTTCATATTATCATATACGTATATATAATATATAATGTACAACAAACACCGCACGCGGCTGCGTGTACGTCGTTAAACGTCGTAAATTTCAAAATAAATCGAATGCAAAACGCTATACGAAGCATACGTGTGTATGTGTATGTGTTATGTTTCCAGTGCAGTGCCGTTAAACGTTTTTAATGTCATATTATGTAGTGAAGCCTGCCAGCATATTTGCTTAGATAGTTAGTTTAGTAGATATAGGTAGATATAGGTAGATATAGATACACGATGATTGAAATATCATCATATTCATCGCAGCGCCATTGCAGCAATACTGTGTGACAATAATAAATAATGAGTAATAATAACAATAGTAATAAAATAATAAAAATTACATGTTCGGTAGTATAATTATATTATACATTAAGCGTATTAGTACACACGTCGGCATCGTTCAGCACAACGTCCACGATCGAATTAAATCACGTCAAATAATTATTATTATATCATATTATTATTATGACCGATTAACAGCTCTGCGACCTTTCGACGCGTAATGATTTCCATCCCGTCCGACTAGTAAGCTAGATCAACAGTATAATATACTATATAGTAATTTCGTTGTTTTATTTATAATATTTCGTCGTGCGCTGCGCATATCAATACACGTTTAGAGAGCCCTGTAACGGTAACCCAATTCAATGACAAAAATAAAATAAAATAAACGTACGTATATTGATAAATATAATACATATCCACACCAAACTAATTAGTTGCAACAAACTATAATGTGGACACGACGACTCTAAAAATCGAAATTTCATAAAATTGAATTGTTATCTTATATAACAGTGCGTTTGGTCGCTACAACCAAATACGCACCTTATCGAATGTTTTTTGTTACCTATGTTAACTATTCGAATCATTGTCACGGGTGGTGCCATTAAGAACTCTGGTAGTACAAATCATATTCCGATCATTTTAAGCGTAATTTTATATACGTTTGTTATTATACTTTACGCGGAGCGCATAGTATTTGCGAGATTTAAAACCTAAATAATTACAATAAACTCTAGACTCTATAACTATATAGATATACGTCTAAACTTTAATCATTGAATTGTCGTTTATTTTGGTATTTTTTTTTTTCTTTTTCGTTTAAATGTATTTAAAAGGATTTAATATGTACTCTTATAATATTAAGTCTTACCGCGGTTTTTAACCGGGCTTTCGACATGACTAGACGCAGAGGAATTGCAAACAGGCGAGCGAAATCGAGGCTTTTATCGTGTTTGATTTTCGGTCAATGTTTATGGTCGCTATTTTTCAACACATTTTCGCGACTATATCCCGATTGTACTCAAAATATTCAGCATTAGTTTTCGTTCGGCTAACGTACAGATTGCAGAAAAACGAGCCACCAGGACAAGTTTTTATACCCTCGACGAACACGCACGCCAACGTATTGAATTATAAACGCGATTCGAAGAGGAACACGTCGATAACCGGCATCGCGGTGTTTGGATTCCCGAACGTCGGAACGATGCGTTTGGCCGTCACCGCCGCTAACCCAATCGAGATAATGCCGCGTGCGCACGATTATAAAATAAATAATTAACGTCTTTAGCGGTGCACCTGTACCACGCGAAACGTGTGCAATCAAAAACATGTTTACGACGTTTGCGCGTAACTCCGTGCGAAAAAAGAAAAACAATGGTATGCTAAAATTCATAACACTTCAGGTACGGATGGATGTCTACGACGTACCGCTCAAATACACGGTTGGTCGTACTCGGCTATCGGCTCGAGTCGTTTTCACGGTCACATTTCACGTAATACCTATATATTGACAGTTAAGAAAGTTAAGAAGAACGACAAATTTTCAAACAGCTACAACGGTGTTCTACAAACAAAATAAATAATAGACTGCGATACAGCGGCTATTAGAGATTGTAATACTCGATAATAATAGTGCAACGTACGAGACGAGTTAGCAATATTATTACCCCGGACTAAATAAAAAAAAAAAAAACAATAGATTTTTTTATTTAGATCGTTATAGTTTTACTACGCATAACCTGCAGCGGAGTAATATTTTTTAGTCCGTTTGAATATTCAACTAGACACAATTAATCACATTTAATATGACGTGTTTTTTTTTTTCTTCTACTGTGCAATGTTAATACCTACAGAATTATCAAATAAAATTGTTTTTCATCTATTCAACGCGATAAGTGAAATAAATTACACGAAATATTACACGGCCAAGCATAATAATATTATATACGTACTTTCATAAAAACCACATAATTGCTCGATTATCGCATAAAAAAAAAAAATGTTAAAAATGATAATGTATTTTATTTTATGTAAATCTAAATTCCACTCACTAAGTTTTTCCGTGCGTTTCAATAAAATCAAGAAGTTAAGACTTAGGTCATCATTAGTAAACGTAATTATGTTTCGTATTATACAATTCAATAAATATTTAAACTGATATTATTTTGATCAGTAAAATTTTTCAAGAAAAAAATTGCATAATATTTTTCTGTTTCGTGCAAGTGTTATTTTTTCTATTGTTTTCTTTCTTTTTTATAATAATGTGTTTTATTAGAGTTATAAATTTATAATGCGAAGCGTGTTTCGTCCATTTTGCCAGTAAATTAAACAAATTATATTTAAAAAGGGGGTTTTTTTTTATTATTAATCCACTTTTTTATCAAACTGTGAACAATTGCGATGGAAAAATGTAAGACAAGCATAATATTATCAACAAAATGCTGTCTATTTTACAAGTACTCTCAGATTTAATACAAAATATTATAAACCACTGGGATATGTTGAGCGAAACGACAAAGTGCACGAGTGTCCAACACTCAACTTATCAGTGTTCGGTATGTTTTTCTCTTTTAATTATCATATCGCGCTTCAAGTTATTTTATAACTAACAACCTTAAACACAGTATACAAAACGAAAATAAATTGCATTTTTTACTCACTGGAAATATCAAAGGGTAAATCTTATTTATTTTTTCTTAACAACCCACTGTAATAATGCCTGAAATATAAAAAGTGTTTATATATACGAGTACATATATATATGTATTTTTTTTAACCATAAAATATTAAGTATCACTATGGATCATATGATAATTATTTGACCGTACGTGTTAAGACTGCAGGCTAATGACATAATATTACACAGTTTGCTTACGACGTGTCGTTGATAATGCAAATTTTTTTATTCGATTATTTATAATAATAGAAAAACGAAGTTGGTCTATAAGCGAATCGTACGAAATTCATTATCATCACATAATTTATTTTGACCATCAGTGTACAATTAGGCGGAATGTTTTGGTATTAAAAAGATACTCTCGCTTTTTTTTATGTGGTAAAATATAATCCTACTTCATCATATACAATTATAATATTATATTATTGTTGTCGTATGATATAAACGAATAAAAAATTATCTTGGCATACGCAACTACACGATGATATTACTGTACAACGAGTTGAAAGTGGATGTATAATTAATTTTTAATAATCGAACATAGATTAAATAATCTCATTTTTCCCAGTGTGCTCTGTGTGTCACTGTTATTATTAAATTGAATCTTTCGTTTGATATAATATACGCGTGTTGCAGTGCGTTAATTATTATTGTATCGTACCATCATTAAAATATAATGTCAACGGTATCAGATTATCAACTTTTCGTTGACTTGATCAATATTGCTTGTACAGCATAGGAATCTAAAAGATTATTTTTCGACACATCATTTATCAATAATCTACTTAATGGCAGAACCGACAATATTCCCTCTCGTCAAAATATATCCATCATCGGTCACGTAGATATTATTTTACAATGCCGCATCAAACTTACCATGGCACTAATTCTTCGATTTATATGACCGTTTCTGCACGGAACATTCTAAAATTTAATATTTTCCGACAACCTACTTATACTATAAACAAAATACATCTTTGCGGGTAACTTTACAACTCATAGAAATAAAAATAGGTACTCTATAAACGCTATTTATATTAATTCTTTCTACAACCATTTAAGGTACTTTTATTTTTCATTCTAGTATTTTATTTGTACACACTTTTTCCATACGTTACTACTTTCAATTTCGCGACACTTAGAGCTTTCGGGCATTTATACAACAAAATGTATATAAAATAATGTTGGATGGAAGACGTTATTTGCAATCCGTTATTAATCGCATATTTTCGTATAGGTAAGCATAATTTGTGTATATATATATATATATATTGCGTATTCGTACAAATCTAAGTGTGTATAAAAAAGTGTCTAGCCCACGTCTTCCGGTGTCATCAATTGACCGTTTACGACGTACAGGAAATTGTATTTTACTGCGTTAATAATGATAAATTACGGGATTATATTATTTTTATTATTATTATTATTATTATTGTTGTTCCAGTGAATCTAGTTTCGTTCTCGTTCGGGATCTACACGGGATGGTCGGCAATGGTGACGCCACTACTCAAAGACCCGGAGAGGACCCCGTTAGGGAACTACATGACGGAAAACTCCATCTCGTGGGCGTGCAGCTGGGGCAGTCTGAGCGCGATACTGGGCACGTTCTTCTGGGGCCTGTTGGCGGACAAGTTCGGCCGAAAGGTGACCGGTCACCTGACCATGGTGCCGTATCTGATCAGCTGGCTGATCCTGCTGACGGTCAAGACGGAAATGGCGCTAATGGTGTCCCGGTTCCTGGGTGGGCTGGGCGCCAGCGGGGCGGCCATCAACAACCCAATGTATGTAGGCGAGATCAGCGACGCGCGCCTGAAGGACGGCCTGGGCTCTTTGTTCATACTCATGTACAACTTTGGCGTGCTGTACGTGTACGTGTGCGGCATGTACGCGGGCTACGACGCGCTGAACGTGGCATGCCTGGCGGTGAGCGTGCTGTTCGTGGTGGCGTGGTGCTACGTGCCGGAGTCACCGGTGTTCCTGATCCAGCGGGGCGACACGAACGGCGCGAAGAAGGCGCTCAAGTGGCTGCGGGGCACGGACAGCGATAAAGAGGTGGAGGAGGAGATGGACGCGATGACGCACCGGGGCGACCGGCTGACGGTGGCCAAGTGGAGCGATTACCTAGAAAAGGGCACGGTCAAGGCGCTGCTGATCGGGGCGGTGTTCCAGGCGGGCACGCAGCTGAGCGGCATCAACATCATACTGATGTACACGGTGGAGATATTCCAGGAGAGCGGCAGCACGCTGTCGCCGGTCATGTGCACCATGTTCGTGGGAGTGGTGCAGGTGATCGGTTCCGTGTTGGCGGTGCTCACGGTGAAACGGGCCGGCCGCAAGGTGTTCCTGATCATGACGTACACGGCCACGGCAGTGGCGCTGATCAGCATCGGGTGGTGTTTCTACGCGAAGCGGCTGAACCACGGGTTCACCACCGGCGTGCTGCCCGTTATCAGTCTGTCGCTGCACGTGATCGCGTTCTCCATGGGCCTGGGCATGGTGCCGTACATCATATACACGGAGATATTCCCGGCAAACGTGCGCAACATGTGCATGTCCGCGCTAATGTTCTGGAACAACGCGCTCGGCTTCGGCATCGTCAAGGCGTACCCGCACGTGTCCGAATCCATCCATACGTCCGGCTGCTTTTGGCTGCTGGGCTCCGCTTGCCTGGCCGTGGTGCCGTTCACGTACTTCTTCGTGCCCGAGACCAAGGACAAGACGTTCGACGTGATCCGGGACAAGCTGCTCCTATGGTTCCCGGACCTGCAGGGCCACTGCCCCGGCGACGGACGGGGTACTGCGGCACCGGCGACGGCGGGTGTGACGGGGGCGGGGGCGGGGGCGGGGGCGGGTGCCGTTGTCATCACGTTGCCGATAGACTGCAGCAAAGTGGTGGTGGTCAACACGACCAACGGTCACAACGTGTACGTGGAGAACGATCGGATATGATACGCGGAACCGTGAGTCCGGTCGCGGCGGCCGCCGGTATATCATACATACGCGGACGACGTTAACAATGCGTACATAACCGCCACGACGCGACCGCACGGTGTTGTACGTTCCTGCAGTATATTGTATAATATTATGTGTGCCCCTTATGTTTCCGCGGACGACAACCCGCACGAGCAGTGTGTATATAGGTTTATATATTAATGTATACCAAAAGATATATTATAATCTCGATGGACAGGAGAACAGTGCAACCGGTATGCCTATGTACCGGTGTCTATATATACATCGCGGTCCGAGAACAATATAACTATATCCTGTTATTTACCCTCCCCTTCCCCTCACGTCCAACGAGTCGAATTTTGTACATAATTTATTTTAAACGTTTCGATCGTATACACGTGTTGATGTGTTAATGTATTTATGTATGTATGTGTTTGTGTGTTTGTGTGTGTGTGTGCGTGTGTGTTAGGAATTATTCATAATATGTGCATAATATTAACATTGTATAACTTATTATATTATCATTAACAATAACGATATAGTATTACATATGAATATAAATACATTTATTTTAAGTGATTAATTAATTTTAATTATTTTCAAGTGCAGCAGTACGTGGAGTGATAAATTATATTTACGAACATTTTAGTTTTAAACGTAAAATAATATTATTAATGTTTTTACAACGATTTACGAAGAAATTGTATTTAAAAAATAATTTTATAAGCATAATATTTTATATAATAGAGTTGTCAATCGTTTTTCGTGAAACCGTTTTGTATCTAGAATAATTAACGTGTACATAAATTTTACGACGTGTATTACACAATTTTTTTACATTTTACTAAATCTCATTAAATATATACATTATATATATAGTTTTAAAACAATTGTAATTTTTTAATTGCATTTTATTTGGATTCTGTCACCCGGTTCCTATCTGTATATGTTTAATATGTTTGCAAATATTGTATTGGTAATTGGTACATAAAAGCTGAATTATCTCATCCGGAAGATATTTCAACGTTTTAGATTAAAGCAAATAGTTCTATGAAAAAAAAAAAAAAAAAAAAAAAATGTATAGATTGAAAAAAGCGGATAATCGTCAAATGATTTTTATTTATATTATACACATTAATTTACACATACCTCAATTTTGAATTAATAAAACAAACGTATTAAACAAACTTAAATATCTTCTAGGTAACCAAAAAGTGAAAAAAAATTCATACATCCAGGCCAGAACAGAAAATCGTTTCGGCCCATAAAAATGCACTCTTGATGCAAATATACACAGTAATCAGTAGGTACATAACTTTAAAATTTCAAATGAATCGGTATGGTAGTTAGGGCTATACGACATAGCGCGCTAATCAGTGAGTACGTGATATTTGAATATTACATATTTATTGGTACAAATTACATACTGTTTGTGCAGATTAATATAATATAATATAGTATGCATTACTATTTATCACGGAATATAGGTAGGTAGGTACTTCGAAGTTTACAAAATAATTGCGCTCTCAAACAATTTTATAATTCGAACGTAGATCGAAAAAAGTTATATTGAAATCAAACAAAAGTCAATCAGCGAGTATTGACTATTAACCTCGATACAGTATTACGAGTGGTCCCTAGGGACTTTATATACTCGTTTTCGAGATGGAACATTCGATTTATCTGTTTAATTAGCAAAACGGTAATGGACGTAAGGAAAGTGGTCTTTTCCTCGCTAATGGAACGTATACCGCGGGTGAGAAATCTGAGCCATATTAGAAACTGTTTTGACATCCATTGACATTGGACGATCATTTGTGTTCACGAAAATGTTCTGTTTTTATGTAACAACAATCGAAGTAAGAAACTTTCGCGAACATTATCAAGTGGCGAAATTAAATAACCGTGGTTATCGATCGTATCGTATCGTTAGCATCACTGTTAAAACGACAAGTGAGTGGCGAACGAAAGTTATAGTAATATTGCGATTTGAACTAAACCGGAAAAACATTAAGGTCACTACGGTAATTGTAACTTACAGTAAGTATAATGACTTCTGTTCGATAATAAATATCGTATACAATATTATAGTAACTAATTACATGATAATTTTAAGCGGCGCTGCGCTCAAAATAATGTCGTTTCGACTCGCGCGAGCAAAATTTATCCGGCTTAATTTAGGACTTAGTAAAACTAAATTGTCTACGGTTTGATTATGAACACAATATAGATGATGGGTACACGAAAAATATTCAGTGGCAGTGATAAGTCCTCGTCGTCATTCCACGTCCATCACTAACGGATTGCCACGCGTATATTGAGACGTACTACTATACATTACGGTATCTATTTTCTGGATATTACCTACTGGCTACGTATATAGGTAGGTGCACGTCAAAATTACGTTTTACATTTCCATACTTTGGATCATAAAATGTCATAAAAGTATTTCAATAACAAACCCCGGTCTGAATTTTATTACAATTTCAATACATATATAGGTACATATATACAAGAATGTTTGCAATTGCGTATTTACCTGCACATGCGGTTTGAATATGACGTCGGCGGGAATTTCAATATATTAAATTCAAACGCGTGCCACGACGCGTTTTCGTAATACGCAATTTAGTATATGAATCGCAAACGCGGTTCGGCCACATATACATATATGTGTGTATGTATATGAGTACATCGTACACGCGTATATGAAATACACATGCATGTATATTATGCATGTATATTTATTTCAGGTACGTATCGGATAAGAAGTGTACGACACGAGAATCGCATTTGTACGGACCACGTTATACAGTACACGCGATTGAATAAACTATGTATAGAAAAAGGTGATTAATTCATCGTTTTCGTTTTACTGGGAAATCTCACTCAAAGAACGCCGAATGATCAAGATCTAGTTAAAAAATATATATATATATTTTTTTTTATTAAATATAATGTTTTTTATTAAATATAATTGTCCGCGGCATCTGTCGCCATTGGGCGTGACTTTACATAGAAAATATTGTACAGAAGGTTTATATACAGGTGTTATTAAAAATTAAATACAATTTATATTTTATTTAGTAAATTGGTCGCTGACAGGAATTGGATGATTTTAAAGACGTTGGAGGGTTCGGGGTTGAGTATTTCTGAGAGGTGATTTGATATTTCTAGAAGTTCTCTTTCCATGTCGTATATTTTGCATTCGGTCAGAATATGTTTGACTGTAAGGATGACCCCACAGCATGTACATATGGGGGTCTTCTTTTTTCATTAGATGAATAATATATATATATATACTAATCATAATTCATAGCATTGGTGTCTCCAATCCGAACGTAATATATTTTAGTAGCCATCAGATAAGTAACACATGATATAGAAGTGGTAACAACTAACGGGTTTTCGACAGGATGAAAACGTTGAAAACTCGAATTACATACCTACTGTCCTACTTTGTTAATTTTTCTGGCGATTTCTCATAAGGACACCTATCTACCCTATAATGCACAATATACGTTAATCGTGATCACTGGCTGCAGAGGCATTTATTCTAAAAAATAAAAGTGTAGCGAAACAAAAAAAAGTAATCATCCCACCGTCACAAATACTAAAAATGTACGTAGAATCTCATCCACTTCAAATTAAAGGTAAAGCGGTCGCTACACATCCACAGGTAGGATAGCCGCCAGTTCAGGGATGTATTTAGAATGTTTATCAACCACGATTTATGTGCCCTATGGTCTCCATTATTAAGAGGTCTCGGATTTTACGTAAAATTTTCTATTCTAGAGTCAAAAAAATATTTAAATGTTTTACATAATAGAGTAATCAAGATTTTAGATTACAATTATTATCAATTTGATTTATATAAAATAAACTCATGGGTGAGGAGGTGAACCACCAGGGAGCAACGCTACTGTTGATTAATAAGGGTCACATTTTCTGCCTAAGGTCTCAATATACCAAGCCGTCAGCCACCACTAATCACTATAATCGGTATAATAATGCACGATAATGTAAACACTTAAAATTATAGGCGTAGATCAAAACATTTATATTATTGCATAGCTATGTGTCATTATTATTATTGTGCACGTTTTGTCTACAACAGTGGTACGCAACCTTGAGGTCGTCACGAAATTTCATTTGGGGTCACCAATATTTTTACATCAAATTAAAAAGATATCCTATGTATGGTTTATAATTAAACTTTAATGTACGATTTAACGATTTTCCAGAAAAAAATATAGGTTGGATAAGAAATTTGTTTAATTTTAATATCAATGAAATAAAATTGGGGAATTTAAAAATAAACGAAGAACATATTGATTTGTTATTAAGTGAAAATCTACGAATCAAATTTCAAGAAAATGCATGTGAAATAATTGGATTTTCATCAAATTTAGAATTATCAAAGCAAGTCGTATAGATTTTACTTCTTTTTGCATCAACCAAAGACTATTAATTAAATATATATTAGGTTTGCATTTACACATAATGTTGGTAGGAAGTGATTATATAAATCGAAATAAATAATTTTGAGGGTCGTGGACCAAAAAAGGTTGCGCATTACTGATCTACAGCATTGTACTACAGATTATAAGGGTTTATTTTTATTTACAATTTTCGAAAATATACGATAAAACTTATGATTAAAGCATAAGCGACTCGGCGTCGAACGGGGAGAACTGTTATTTTAATTTATTGATTTTTATTTGTTATCGAGTGTATTCGGGAGATAGTAAGTTTAGATGATTTTACACAAATGAAGAAGTTATTATTGGGTTAGAGTGAAAAGCATAGATGACTTTGACGTCTGCATATTCGGCAACTATGGCATTGGGGTGGATTTAATGTGATTTTAGAAAAATGTAGTATGAGGTAAAAGGTTTTTTAATTTATAAAGTAGGCCAGTGTAGCCCAGTAGGCCAATATGCTAGACCTTATCGATATCCAATGTGTTCTGAAAAATAATAATAAAAAAGTACCAATTAGATTCATTTTCCTTTCAGAAAAGTTGCTATAAAAGAAAATCTAAGAATTTTTACTGTTCCAAAACGTAATGACAGACACACTAAAAAATACATCATTGTAAAATCAACAGATTTATTATTCTGTTCAGAATCTTATATATATTTATCAATCGCAAATTAACTAGAACATTTGCGGTCCCTATAGCCTAGCGTTTCTTAAACTTTTTTATCCGTGGAACTCTTTTCTGATGTCCAATTTTATCGTGAAACTACTACTTTTTTATTTAATAATAATGTGTAAACTGTATTAAATTCTAAAAATATATTTAATAACATATAAACTGGACTTATACTTAAATCACTTTAATGCTACTAATGGCATTTATTTCAATTTTTCTAGCAACGATGAATCAGGTTCTACGGAACACAATTAAAGAAATGCTACTATAGCCTATAATACTAAAAATGATAATAAAAAGGACGTTCGACAGCAAAAGAGTATTGGGTTTTTATTGTTTCGTAATACAATGTTGTTAATAATCCCGTACGGTGCGTGTAAGTAGGCATAGCTGATAAAATGTGAGAATGTAGTGCATATCGCGGCGTTTCTCTGTATATTTTTTCGCAAAGTAATAAATATACTAAAAAGTAAAAACACATTTCGTATATTGGGATATTTCGATTGCTATCGACATGTTTTCGTTGTATTATAATTTTACCATCTCCTCTCAACAGTCGATAATTACCTATATAATACTGTACCGCTACTTTCTTCACTACGCAATACGTATTTATATATCACCCACGCCGTGTGGTGACAGTGTTTAAGCATGGCTTTTGGTCCTCAATCGAAAAATTTCCCGAGGCATATGGCATCCAGCCCCTAGGCAATTATATTCTAATGACTCAAAGACAGCATATATATACCTACTACAACATCTAATACGTTTTTCTTCAGATTCGTTTTAATAACGAACCGTATTTCGTATGGTATCCACTTAGCCGCAACAATTGATAATGAAATGTACACATATAAATATATTATATACTAATGTATGCGATGTTGTACATATCTACTCAACGTAACTGTTAAATACAATTTGGCTTATAATTAATTAAATTATATTTTATTCTGCTCGATATTCAACAGCCCTAATAGTTTACTATTTAAAGTTGCTTAAGTTTTCCAACAAAAAAGAACTTAGAAAAATACTAACCTCATCAATTTATCATACATTTTCATACGGTATGTACATCCAAATCTCTAGCAATATTTTCTCTGTTTTCCATATATTTTATAATATTACATTGTCGAGTAGACTGATTGAAATAAGGTTCTTCTTCAAATCATCAAACCATTTTTTAAATCATAACCACTAAAAATATTCACTCTTTAGTCTACAGCGTGAAAGACGAGATAAAAATAAGAATATTATCACAAATTCGCAAACACTATTCGTGTTTTTGTTATAATAATATCATTTTTAGATGATGTAACTCATTGTGAATTTTACGTAGCAATGAAATGTGATAAATACATATTAGTAATACCTATATAACATAAAAACAATCTGGTCATTTTCTATTATTTTATAGTTTTGTACATCAGTAATCATTAATCACTAATCAAGTAAAACCGTAAAAATACGTCTGTATATATTTTTATAATAAATTAGCTCGCGTGTATAGTTTATACTGAATTTAGATTCTATAATAAGTCTCCACTACGTACAGTTGAAAACTTACATCATTTCGTAATTATTTTTATTCATTAATTTGATTTCTTATTGTTAGGCATAATTAATTTATTTCATTTATAAATGGACCCGTTTTTAATTCACCGAAATCATTTTACTTATACCATAGTCATTTTTCAAGCGATATGTTGGATATTACATGCATAACTTAATTACGCAAATTATAATTATATACACAATAATTATACGAATTAATAATGCATGTATTAAACATTTAAACGTTACCCGTTTATTATTAGTGTTCATACCTGTCTCGTTCGATTTGTATCGGATATTCGAACTTAGAATTATATCACTAAAATATGAATGTACATAAATGGTTGACCTATTGTCATATTATTTCAGATTCGTACTTACACAATGACAAAACGTTGCATGCAATAAAATAATCAATCCATGTTGTATACTTTGAGTACTTGTGTATCCACCAATTTTATTATAAGTGCCAAAGCCAGGTGGTCAAATGCGCTATTTGACACTTGTCCTATATATCTCAGTTTTCTTTCCCTCCTCCTCCCCCCTTTTTTACATGTGAACCACACATCGAAACACGATTATAACACATAAACAATATAATATATGACGTACCGTATTTCGTCATGTTTTGAGAAAACAAGTATACACTACATCATTACGAATATAACGACGAGTATAGCTTACAGGTACATCGTACATATTATGTAAATACATAACATAAAATGTTGTACGATTTATTTTCTGTTTACATAAGTTTACATGTCAGAATTTAATGCGAATTCCATATAGGTACTTTTTTATCGTTATTGATAACCTAACCATAAACCGTTATTATAAATCAGCCGCAAAAGATGGTTTTTATTTAAAAAATTGGCAGTGTTACAGATTTTTGTAATGTGTAACAATGCCAATATTTTTTGTTTATAACATGTTATAATATGAAATCTATATTTTTTTATGGTAAAATCATTGAAGTACAGTATTCATTTTGAAAAGTAAAATGATAGCGATGCCCACACTATTTTAACAATAGTCAACCAGTATTTACATTCGGTACTTATTTGTTAAGCAATGAGGTGTATAATAATTATTTGTTTGAACGGTTAAGTCATGCTAAAAATTCACGATTGTTAGCCATTTATAATTACCTAGATATTATGATGCCATGACGATATGAAATTTTTAATACTGCAAATCAGGTGTAATATATCGTTGTGACGTGCCCCCAATGTATACATACTCGAATTATTATTTCAGAAATTAATTTTAAATTCCCATGGCTGTGTAACACAATAAAAATGATAAAACACTTTAGTTGTTTCTTACCAATGTTATTATGGCGTAGAAATTATTTTTATTGTTGTTTTTGAATAATAATATTAACATTTAATTACGACTCAACTAAATCATATCATTATGGGCTGTCACCCGAAAGACGGAAAAAACACTGAATAGAAAGCTTAGCCTAAAACTGTTTCAGAGTTTGGTCGGTCGATTCTCATTTTATTGTGCTCGTAAAAAAAAGACGAGGGCTTTCCGAAGATTATGATGAATTCCGTATAAAATGTCATGAATAAAGCCAATGAATACGTATTTACACATATCACGTAGTACATGTCAGTTGTGCACTTAGAACACAAGGCGCAGTACGCTAACCCGTGTCCGGACCCAGAATTGCTTACAAGTTAATGACTACTAAGACCCGAGCACAGTACAGCCTTTTTCAAAAAGTAGTCGACCACTATACGCGATAACGAGTATGGGAAGCTTATGTATGGACTGAAATGCGTATAACATGCACGCACAAACCGTGCTCACTGCAATCTAAACGACTGGGCCATAACGATAGCGAAAAAAAATATACGAAAATAACCAGACATACGAGGCTCGTACGACGGACGATCGTCAATTCTGTCAGAAACGTAAGTCAATGCCATAAACAAAATAAAAAATAAAAATTCCTCACTCCGTAGTAGTCACGGGTAAACTATATAATGTACCCGTATGGCCGTATACCTCTTTGTATTATACATTTTTACTAGAACGCGGTGACAACAATGACATCCACAAATTAAATTCTCACTGTAACTATATTATCACACAACAAGATATTAGCATGGGCGACACACATCAAAATCAAAAGAATATCTTTAAACCCCAAACCTCAAAAATTTCAGCAACTCTTTCGTTCAAACATTTATTTAGACATCAAGACATCAAATTACTTATCTATGAACAAATCATTCGCCCTGCCATGACATTCGGCATTCAACTCTGAATCGGTCTCGCCAAAAATCAAACTTAAATATTTTTCAATCGTTTCAATTGAACAACTTAAGACCGATAACTACTCACTAATGGTCTAAGACTCCATGGTATGTTTGCAACACACTCTACGTCACGGTCTACATAAAGATCTTAGTATCCAAACTTTAACAACTCTTGCTCGCTACTACTATCATAACTTCCATGCACACACATAATACATACACCCTTACCCATTAATCTCAAACCTTTCCCTATCTCTACTAACCCTGAAAATCCACTTTGGCACCTCAAACATATAATTGGTCATGTGATATACTCATTTAATTTGGCCAAACTAATGTATAAATTGAATTTAAAAAAATAAAAAACTCATATGTAGTGTCAAAGGATTCCACCTTCTATCATGTCACCACGCCTTGTATGTCTATTCATATATACATTACCGATAAAATAATTTTATTGACACAGTTTTTCGGTTTACTTTCTTTATCAACATATGTTATGCTCATTATTATACGCCTATATTATACGTTAATGTCAACTACATCTTTTAATCTTTAACATTTTTATGTTTCCTTACGAGAATACGACGCTTCATATAATACGTGTAATATATGTATTTTATGTACATTATATATTTATGATTACATATTCTATATATATTATAAAAATAAATGACAATAATATATTTACATAGTTGTATAAACGGGCAATTAGATATATATCTGTGTTGGCAAAACTATAAGCACACAAGTCATATACCGGAAGGAGGAGGAAACGTATATAATACTACACACTATAATTTATGTATTAATACTCCCAGATGGCCATTACATCTGGAAACTAATGGTTTAAATTGGGAGCTTAACTTCAACAAATCTCTACATATTCATACACGGTAACCCATCTCCGGTAAAGCTCTTTATTAAATATTAATCACTATTGTTTATTTGATAAAATTTAATAAATTACATTTAAGTTATTTAAAAATAATCTGTTAGGATCATACTTAATAATGTACGGCACAACCGATATTTTTTTTTTTTTTTTGACTTCTTGTAGAAATGAACGGAACTGGAATCATATTTATTATTTCATTACAAAAACATAATATTATTATTGAACCACAATTATACACAATATTGTTTATATTATACGAGTATATTACCAAAATTATTCACAAAATGTTAGTTTGATGATAAATAACAAATTGATAATGCAGCATACGTACATTATTTGTTATTGGTATACTATAACTAGTTATTTACGTATAAACACAACTTTTTACAATATTTCAAAAACTTGTATATCCTTTCAACTGTGTTGGATTTAGCCAAGCTAAGTGTAATATATCATTCTTTTCTCGACTAAATTAAAAAAAAAACTTTCTCATAAATTTTCTACAATATAACATATCGATTCGATCCCAACATCATTAAAATAATTTTTAGATTCTAAACGGAGTGATAAATGTACTAATTTTACAAGGATGTATGTTTTATTTATTTTTTATTTTTTTATGTTTGTCATCACGTTTTGGAGCAGTAAACATGCTTCGATTTCCTTATAGAGCAACTTTTCTAAATAGAAAAGTGAATCTAATTGGTACTTTTGAAAGTCAAAAATTAAACATTTTCAATATATTTTAAAAGTGTCGGGAAAAACCGAGAAAAAATTACGAAAAAATTAAAATGTCTACGCAAAACCACTTTTTAACAAAATACATTTATTTAAAATGCTCTAATTCAAAAACGAAAAACCGCAAATACTTGTAATTTTCATCAAGAGTCTATATTAGCGTTTTCTATACATGGTTAAGTTTTTTAAATATTTTGTCTTTTTTGATCTATTTATAGATAATTGAAATTTTCTATTTTTTTAAAGTTTTTTTTTAAATATTAATAAAAAAATTTGGCTTTCCAAAAAATCTTGAAAATTTAAGAAAAGGTTTATTATAAGTTATACTTATTTCAATTAAAAAAAATCATTTACCAATTTTTTTTTAAGCACCTAAAGTTCAAATTTTTATGAAATATGTCAAAATCGCGATAATTTGCAAGTTATTTTGTAGTTGAAAATTTATAAAAGTTCAACATTTTTACACATCGATATCCATAAGCTTTTCTTTAAATATCTATAAAACAATTTCTACCGGACATTCAGAAAAAGTTTTTATGACCATCTGAAAATTAAATATTTTTATTATTCAATAAGTCTTAGGAATTTAAAACATTTGCCAGTTGCTTAGATTGGCATTTTCTTTAACTGATTTTATTTTTCAAATTATTTCACTGATTTTTAATCTATTTTTAGGCATTTAAAATATTCGATTTTTTTTTAAATTTCCTTTTATAATTGTTGATAAAAAATTTTATTGGGACGATACACTTGAAAATCTACTAAAAGCTCCACATAAGTTTTATTTATTGTCCTTTAAAAATTATTGAAATATATAGGCAAATATTTTTTTATTGGCTTTTAAAGTGCAAATAATGACATAATATTGCAATTTAAATATAACATAATGTATTATTATATATACCTAGTTTGACAAATCATCTCAGTTCAAAATTGTTTTTTATGTACAATGATATCTATCATTGCATTCAAATTTAACAAATCCGTTATAATGACCTATCTTATAAACGAGGTCTACTCCTCGTTCGGTTATTTTTAAAATCTATTTTTTCAATCCTTATTTAAAGTTATTTTAGGAAGCTATTTACAATTTTTCAGGACTAACTACACTACACACATGGCGATGTCTAACAAATTTCTTAATTATACTTCTTTATATTGTTTCTTTCCTTGATGACAATCAATGATTAGCATAGATACAGTTCCCTTAAAATCTTACTAATCATATTAATTGTAAAAATAAGATAAAATAAGTAAACATATACATTTAGATATTTATTTTAAAATATAAATATAATAATAATCAAAATTAATAAGATAAAATAAATTTTGTCATGACATTAACCTAAAAAATCGAATTACAATTATGTATTTATCTGAATTGCATGTAATATTTTCTTAAATGCGAAAATATTATTTCAGATTTAAATAAAATGGAAATTGATTTGTTTTTAATTATGTATAAACCATGAAGCTTATGTTCATAAAGGGTAAAGAACGAAGTTTTCAGTTTTAACTTATAATAATAATTCACCTGAAACATTTTCAGAAATACTTATAATGTTTAATATCTACTTAATACTTATATAGTATATTCTATACGGAGATTTATTAATATTTATGGTGGTAGAGTGGAGTGTGGAACTATATTTACATTTTACATATCTCTTGGTATCTTCTTCATTAAATTGAGTTATTAAAATAAAATGATATAAATGAAATATATCATAATATATATACAACCCTTAACATTTAAGCCACTAATTATACTTATTAGCCTATAAAGTTTTCTTACAGGTCGACAACTAAAGTATTGTTTTTTCTATGGTTTTTCATAGCCCTGAAAGTGAAATACTGTATTCCAGATACTTTATTTTATATCAATCTCACAAAATATTTAATTGGACTTTAATTTATTTTTATATTTAGACGTTTTGAGAGTAGACTGAAATTTTAAAATGTATTACATTATTTTAAAAATTATTTGATAAACTATTTAAAAATGTTATAAAAAGTTAAAAAACGAGATAATTCTAAAAGTATTAGATGCTGAAAATATTAATAATAATATAACATGATAAATTAAACGATATACTTACTTAAAATCTGATAATATTTCAAAGTGAATACTTTCACTTTGTTTTAATAAAGAAAAATTGTTGAAATTAATTTTTTTTTTTCGTAAACAAAAACGGTGACACCACGTGATCATTTATTAAGATCAAAATGGGTTTGTGATATATTTAGGGCAAGTAGGTAACTAATGAACTTGTGGTGATAGGTACGGGCGGATTAAAATGTTTATACTGAATACTACGAAACTGCCCTGAGGGCCATTTGTACTATAAATATAATATATACTAAATCATTCCAATAATTAATTTTAATGAAAATATTACCACCTAAAAGCAAGGCTGTATCGAGGCCCGATGGGAATGTAGAACTCAGATCCCCTTCCAAAATGTTTTAATAAAATATGATTAAAAAAATGAATTAATATTATGGTTGGTTAAATACTGTATTTATACTGTTAAGAATCTTGATACATAAAATTCTGAATATTCTATGTATAACATTTACTCGTAGAGAATCAGTTCTTTACTTTTATACTTAGCTTGTTTAATAAATAAAAAAACCTCTGTAATATATAGATGTATTTTCCGTCAACTCATAAATAATCAACTATAATCTGATGAAAATAACAAAAAAAAAAAAAAAAAACCATAAACACAAACAATTAAAATTAGATAATTATACGTCTTGATAAATAATAATAACACATAATCCCTGACGAAGTATAAATCTTCAATGACTGTAATTTGTTAAATTAAATCGCGTATACGACTTATCACTGATAATTAACAAAATAACCCTGTGTTTAAGTAGGTTAAAAAAATCTCTCTAAAAAATTAAAAATTCAAGTCTAAACGAGCATATTAAATGTAAAAAAACAGTAACTTAAATAATGTGATATGTGTACATACATCACCAGTGCACCATCAACTTTGCGAAACTAAGTTATTTCGCACAAATATCCATTTCGAAACCCTGCCCTACTGCTATATCCATGGTAGATTTTTCACATGCAAATAATAGTTACATTTTTAACTTTTTTGTATTTCCTTTATCTTTAATTCTTATTGTACAAAGTGTGTTTTGCCCCTCAAAAAAAAATAACAATCGATTAATAAAAGAAAAATAATTATATTATATTACTTGAACACTGCAGAACAATAATATGTTTGAATAAATACCAATGGCGAATTTTTGGCCGGATAACAGTGATATACTGAAATAATCCCTTGAACTTTGGTTCAGTAATCATATATAATAGCTTATCTTATCCTATTACAAAATTTTATACATGTAAATGCATATTATTGTACATACAATAGAATAACGAAAACTTGAGCCTCGTATACACGCGAAATCTTCAATAAATCAAATTACCTTTTAGGTCCCCTCAGATGTATTTTAATTTTTAATGTAAATTATCTTGGTAACTCAAATTTTTGCAGTACGTATTTACACCTGCAGCAATCGTTACAACTGAAAATTATGTACCACACGGTATAGAACGATGGAACTTATATACATTATTATTTATTACTTATATGGCATATAGCTATATCCTAATAAAGCTGTCTTAATTTCTAGAAACAATGGCGAATCAATTAGAAAATTAATGTTGCCGATATGAAAAATTATTTTGGGGAGAAATTGTTCTTCGGCAACTGTAGATACACATTATACAATACACCGATAACGGCAAAATTATATATATATAAAGATAACTAAAGATCTAAAGATGACACAACTAAAGATGAATTACCTTTGACAGACATTTTACTTGTGGAATTGAAAATATTTTTGGGATTTCACGTTCGGGTTATTTATTGTCCAAACACGTGATGTCTATAATGTGCATAATAACGCCCGTAACAGTAATTATTGGTTTAGGCGTCAGTATGTACATTTGTTGTATAGCTGCAGCATAGTGACGATATGATATATTGGATAGAATGTACCATGTAGACAGGTCTACATTCCACATGGTCGCGAAATGGTCGAGTTGCGTGTATGTTGTGGTGAAGGTAATTTATTAGTCCCTATATCATTCCTTGAATATTTAATAAAATGTCCAACCTATATTTGACATAGTATAGGTATGTATCACGCAGCATACACAAATCACGATACACGCACACACACATACACGTGCCCAAAACACATATTATCTATTATGTATTGTAAATTAAATGTATACAATATTATTATTATATTATATTACAATATTATGCCTGACAATCATATAAAAAGTATTGGGTGTATTGGGTCAATACTATAGTAGATAATCTAGTCTGGTTTAATGTCAGAGTTAAAATCTACACAAAAGTTACAAAAGTGATATTGACATTTATCATATTATTGCGTTGCTATAACCATTTGTAGGTCAAAGTTTAATAGGTAATATACGCTTATTTGCTGTTAGATACGGTAAACGAACTTAATTGTAATAAAAATGTACATTATGGGTTTTAATAATGAAAATGTGATGGGCACAATATCAACATAATATTATGTAAGGTATTGTTGACTCACTACGCCCTTCGATCTGGATGGGTCGATTGGAGCCAAACCTGATGCGGTGTCGGGTTGAAGTCTACGGGAGTTTACCAATTGCGCTTAAAATTACCTTTTCATATACCAATTGCGCTCAAAACATTTTAGGGTCGATATACCAATTGCGCTCTAAAAATTTTAGGGTCAATAGACCAACTGCGCTCAATACATTTTATATTACCTAAGGAAAACTTAATAACCGATTTTTTTTCGAGTTAAAAGTAAAAGTCATCCAAGTAGGAGAAACGTATAGGCTTTATACAATTTAGTTAATGA